>JAPYZO010006470.1:0-11019 GCA_030522905.1 Torymus flavipes | reverse complement strand
CGTACAAATATTTAGTGCTATAAGTAAACGCAAGCATCTGCGATTGCTCATTTCTCCGAGAAAAATTCATCTCACATGTCCGTGGTGCAAAATACCTAGCTCGGGCACATTACTCGGGCAATAATCCTACACGAGTGCTGGCTGTGGAAGCTCTTGTAGATGAGGCGCGGCGCGGCACAGGAGAATCCGGTCAGCTAGGCTGCTCCATCACGCGCCTCGTCGCAACCGGTTTCCCTCCAGCCCTGTGCGCTCGCGCGCGCGTCCTTTTTTTTCGCAGCACCGATGTGCTGCTGGCGAGCGCGCAGCCGAGCTCGAGCTGTGTCCGCCTATACGTGGCCGGGACGCCTCAATTACCTAAAACTTGTCTATCCTTTGACTACCTGACGCTGTCGTTACCTTAGTTTTCTGGACCTTTCATTCCCAGTTGTATGGGAGAATGACGCAGATTATGTAACTAAGCTTTCGCCAATTAAACGAGGAGTGTTTGGCTAACAAGTCAGAAAGGAGATTGAAAAATCGGTATCTGCATCAATTACGATGATAGGTTTGCATGTTCATCTATTATTCGCCCAATATTAAATTGAAAGTTTTCATTTAAAAATAACAGAATCAGTTGCATCACCACCATATAGACATTAACGAAAACGTTTATTATACGTCTGATTTTGCTGTCGCATAACTATTAGAATAAGCCCATTATGAAAATTCTACCGTAAGTGAATTTCACTGAAGAGCTTGGTAAATTTCCTTGATCAAATTTTTTAAATATCTTGATTTAATTACTTAAATGTGGAATGAAAATCTATCTTACATCATCCAGCCTGTCTTGCGTTGAATGTCGCTAACCTTTACTTCCATAATTATACAGACTAGGACATGTTAAATGGACTGATGCAATTTTGCTTGTTCAAAGCAGCAAGTCATCTAATAATATAAAAAGTACAATATATTTTTAGGTAAATATATAATAGTTTAAAAATAAGTAATTGATATTTTATATCATTATTTCCACAATGATCGTAGCGTTATAATTTACTGAAAATAGCCTTAAATACGATGTCCATATCTTTATTTATAAAAATATAATTTGAAAATGATTGCTTGACGCGAGGCTGTTGTGCTTAAGAACTGAGCTGATTGGCTAAAACTAAACTGTGTATAAAACGACCCGTATTGTAGTCTTCTGCATATAAGACAATGTACCGTGTTTTATGACAGTGTCTTAGAAGTATAATATATATTCTTTTTCATTGTTTTCAAATCCTCTCTTAAAAAAAAGGGATGACCGTTCTAACCTCAAAATTTAATATTCTTAAATATTATTGCTGATTTCAATATTGTACGTAAATCGAAATCTAAGAATTATGAAACTCAGGGCTGTGTAATCATTAATTCAAGAGATAATGCAAGGAATTGAGCTTTTTGAACAAGCTGACTGCAACACAACAAATTCATTGTATATTATATAGCTTTTGCTATAATTTTTGAACTGGTGAATCATAACATGCGAAGCTTTCGCCGGTGCGATAGTCAAATAAATTCATCGTGAAAAAATAGAAAAATTTCTGGTCTATTGAGTTGGAAATGTATATCTGAAAGTCAGCAAGGGAGCATCTGTATAACTTTACGCTAACTACGGAAAGTGTAGTTTTGGATGTGCAATACAAAGCTTCAGAGCGAACTTTAAATATCACAAAATATTGGTTTATTTAAAGATTAAATTTCTTTGAAAGTTTGAACTTGCGAATATGTGTATGCAACACAACGGCGATATATATAAAAATTCGGATTAAATGAAAATATAATTGTAAATAAAATGCAATCTTGCCGTAAGATATTGGATAATAATTTCATAAACTTCATATAGACCTGAAAAAGACGTGCTTCTTTTTAGGCGTAAGGGAGACGACGCGAAGGAATATTATTCACGACGACGGACGCGTGCGCGGAAGGGGAAACTTATAACTAACTCTTGTCGATCCCCCGGTCGACTTTCATATACCAGTGCAACCGGATTACCATGGACGTGCGCGAGCGCGCAGATGACTCATGCAGGGAGCAGCTTCCAGCAGCAACCGCTCGCATGGAAAAACAGCGGCAGCCGAGAGATAATCGATCCGTGCGCGCGCACTTGCACCGCCAACAGGAGATTTTCTCGCGAGGAGGAAGAAATGCGCAGGAGAAGCTCTTCTTCAAGACTTGTCTCTCGACAGCCGTTATCCAATGCGGATACTTCTACGAAATTTACAGGCGAAGAATTTGCTATGCCACTTTCTTATGTTTGTTGTTGCGTAAAAATAGCAAGCTTGATGTGACTCTGACTTTTCAGCCAGACAGTCTAACTAACCTCCCTCCCAGCTGTCTACATATGTAAAAATTTCGTTCTTACGTATAAGAAACGACCGCTATTACTAAGGATATGTTACATCTCAAATACTAATATATTACTATATAGGTATATTAATGAGCGTTCGATAAAAGTAAATCCATTTTAAGTACTTCTCGCTATGGCACGTAAGTTTTAAAAACCATACAAAGTTTCATATTATTTTTATAATATGCCTTTACATAATATATTTTATTAAGTACGCTTTGTACGTAAAGCAATTTCTTATTTTTAGCCTTTCTATACTATCTATTTAAAATGTATGAGCTTAAACCAAGCTTCAAGATTAATTAATTTTTATACAAACACAATATAATTCATGAGGTTCACTCGAATAGTATACATTTCGACACGGGTGCCGGAGGTGACTCGCACGAGCGAAGCGAGTGAGAAAAGTCACGTGAGCTGAAAATCTTCTTACCAGTTTCGAACCGTATTAAGGTAAGTCAGGGTAATTCGGCCACTTCGCTAATTCGGCCATTTTTCTAGTTTGCTATCTTTACTTATCCGAAATTTTAAATAAACGATGTTTCCAGCTTCCAAATATCACAAATAAACGTTTTGTACAGTTTCTAATTGTTTAAAAATGACCACCACATTGTTATGGAAGTTTCTATTATGAAATTTCAACGAATCGGGCGTCTTATAAAGTCAAAAAACCAAGTATTTCGTTTATAGTCGAAACATAAACTAAAAAATGTAATTGAAAATGATACGGGCAGAAAAGTGAGGCTTTTTCCTTGAAATTAGTAATTAATATTAAAAATATTTTATTTTTTTGTATTCTGTAGAAGCAAAATACTTTTGCCTATATAATTCACCGAATTCGGTCAATCTGTAAAAAAAATGTGATCTAATAAATATGAGAAGGTGTGAAGTTCATATTACTTTCACGAAGTCATTTATGTGTCTTTTTTTTTGAAAAAAAAAATATTTTTATGAATTTTTCGTTTAGCTTACGGAGACTCCCATATACCTAGAATTCCAAAATCATTTATAGAATGCAATATAATGACAAATGAATTTATTTATTTCTTTTATACTAAGCATTATTCATAGGAGTTAACAATTAAATACAGGGTTTACATATTTAAAAAGATAAATTTTATTAATTTTTACAGTTTATGACTTAATTTATCCTATTTTTGACAATATATTGGCTGAATTAGATGACAGTCAGGTAATTAGGCCAAAACGCACATTTTTACACTTTTGCATCCTACAAATCCAATATCACATTTGGGGTGTTCCCAATTTTTTTCTGGGTAGTATATTTAGTATACTTTAAAGTCTTTTTTACAATTTTGTCCCAACGCATTTACAGAAGGAGAAAGAAAAGACTCCGCTTATGGTGGCCGAATTATCCCAAGTTACCTTATATTAAAGTTATGATTTTGAGGTTAGAGTGCTATAAAGACATTTTTATTTGACTATTTAGGGATAAATAAATATTGTTTAAAAATTATCGATACACAAAATGTTGTCGAAACTATATTTCCATTCATTCTGTACGTAACGAGGTCATTCTTATGAATAAAGTCTTGGAAAACATGTTGACTCTTTACCGGTTCATCCGGTCGACTAATTCCTGAGATACAAACTTTGATACCACAGACACACCCACATGTATACAAACGCGCACACACACACACACACACACACACACACACACACACACACACACACACACACACACACACACACACTTGAAAAATGTTCAATACATTTTTAATATACGCAAAAAGTGCCTTCAATCTAGAAGACTACATCAAAGAGTAAATTATGGACCGCTGTACGAAGAGTTAATTGCCAGCTATGAGTAAAAGAGAAATGAATCAAGATTTCCAACAAAGCAACCAAAAGAAAATGTTTGCAGGACTTCTGCCAGGGAATGGATCGTGACCCGTGGGGACGATTGTACAAAACAGTTATGAACATAATTAAGCCTAGAGCACCATCGTGTTCAACCTTCCTCGACAGAGTGGTCCAACATTGGTTCCCAGAACACCGAAAACGACAATTTGGCACTGGTCTGACGGAGAACACTGGCGGAGTAGAGACAACAGAAGTTACCGAAAAAGAAGTGAAGATAGCGGTCAAGAAAATCGCCATAAGAAAGGCTACAGGACTGAATGACATGCCTAGTTTAGCTATACAGAAACAGCTCTGAATGTTCCTGAGGTATTCAAAGAAGCTTTCAGCGCATGTCTAAAGGAATTTTCCTGGCACAGTGTAAGGTACAGAGGTTAGTACTCCTACCTAAGGGAAATAAATCTCCGGCTGAGCCGTCCTCATATCGACCATTCTGTATGCTGGATATTGTCAGGAAATTATTTGAGCGTATCATATCTGCTAGACTGGAGGCAGCTATACAGGAGGCCAGAGACCGGTCTGATAATCAATGCAGCTTTAGAAAGGGTCAAATAGGGGATTGGTTGAACGACGATGTACACAGCTTTGCTGCAGAAAAGACCGTGGTAGTGCTCATTGCCTGAACAAAAAAAGAGGACATACGCCACATTTACAGTCAACGACAAAAAGATCAGGTCGGGGGACACCATTAAATACCTAGGAGTAACAATAGATGCGCGGCTGTCGTTTAAAGACCAACTTAGGAACGCAGGACTGAAGGCATCAAAAGTGTCTCAAGCGCTCGCAGATATCATGCCGAACGTAGGGGGGGGGGGGGGGGCAGAAGCAGCCCCGGCGGTTCCTTCTTTCCTCGATAGTATATTCCGTGATTTTGTGCGGAGCCCCAATCTGGGCTGATACTCTAAGTAGCAACCCAAGCTGCGGTGCTAGTTGCCGAAGGGTTTACAGCACACTCTCGACGAGCGTTGCCAATGCCTATCGTACAGTGTCAGACATTGCTCTCTCGATAATCGCTGGATTACCATCCGTAGACCTAATGGCGATCGAGAGAGCCGAGATGTGCCGCGGAGATGTGTTGCAGAAGAGGGTAACTTCTACCAGGGACAACACCGCATCATCACATGTGTCGTGGAGTGGACCGAGTGGAGACATGGACTCGTCACCTTTCATCTCACTCAGGTGCTCACCGGGCATGGCTGCTTTCGTAGCTACCTGAAGAAAATTGGAATATATCAAAGCGTGGAGTTCCCGACATGTCCTGAGGTTGACGAGGACGTGGAGAATGCTTTGTTCGTGTGTCCCAGGTTTCGTGAAGAATGAGAACGTTTCAGGGCATTACGGAAAAGCCCCTTATCTCCTGAGGGCATTAGGAGGTGCTTAGTGTCCTCACAGAGAGGATGGAATGCTGTGATTTGTCTTGCTACCGGAGTGGTGGACAGACTGAATCGTATTAGGAGAGAAGAAGAAAGAAGAGAAGAGAGAAGATGAAGTTGTATGTCCGAGCGTCAGACGATGTAGAGGGCCATAAAAAGATGCTAAAAAGATCGGCAGGAGGGGTTTTAGTGGGTATTGCTAGCAATGGCTGCGCCCCACATAACCCGCTTTTGTCTTACGGTTATGGAGCGTTAAAGCTATTTTGAGTAGATTAACATGCTTTTTGATATAAAGTTTTTCAAGTGATTTCCTTTTGATAAAAAAGTGAATATTCAATTTATCATAGCAGTGCATTAAAGGGTTTCCAATGTAGATAGAAGCTATGGATTGAAAATATTTATAAAAATAGATAATTACATATAAGGAGAGTCCATAGCTATAGTTCTTATAATGGGATTCCATAGCCTCCAGTCACCGATTTGTATGAAACTTTACAGAAGGGTTCTTCAGCCTAAAAAAGTATATCCGTCGAGTCTCAGCGTTTTTTCTAATGAGTCTTATACGCCAATATCCAAGCTATTTAATTTCTAAAATGAACTATTTCTGATAAAAATGATCTTTATGATTACAGTTTTACGAATAAATGAGCAAAAATTATTATGAAACAAGGCAGAAAAAACTTTAATTTAAGCTTTTATTACTTATTAATCGTTGTGATTTCATCCCGTCAAGCGGCCTGATGTCAACTCAGGTATCACCGTACTAGCCGGTATTTAAGTCAAAGATTCAATAACCTCAACTACGGGACAGATTAATCATTAAACCCTTTACACCCTTTAGTGACGAGGAGCGACGATAAGTATATCAATACCATAGTGAATGAGCGCAAGAAAAAAGGAGAGAATGTATGAGATTATGTATTAATTTAAACTATATTTAATCGTAGTCGTCTATATGAGGAAATTCACAAAAAATTTACTTTTGATGGCTCCAAAACAAGTCAAAAATTTGTTTGGAGAGCACACATTGTACAATTAAAAACATCTTTGTTACATATTTTTTTTATAACTTGATATTTTTTAAGGCAATTGCAAAAAATCCCTGCGTTGTTTAAAACTTTAGCCAATTAAGCCTAGAAACGTTCTAATACAAAGATTAAAAAAAAAACAAAAAATAATCATTTTCATTTACTTTTTTGAAAATTAAAAAATGATGATTCCTTCAAAAGTTCTAAGAGTTTAAAATTGAACGTCGAAAAGGCATACAAATATTCTCGAAATCGGGACCTCGGGGCTGCCGATTTCTAAAATTTGTGCATTTTTGACATTTTCTTACAAAATTTCTTTTTTTTAAAAAAATGTGTGACAAAGATGTTTTTAATTGTACACGATTTTTTCGTAATATAAGAAAGAATAAAAAACGCGACGGAAGTTGTAGCTTTAAAAAAATGTTTACCAGTATTGTTTGTTATAGTGATTTCCCCATCTTTAAGGAGCTTTTAAGATTGCCATGAGCTTTTTCCCACAAAAAAGTCCTCCCATCAAAGTATTGAAGACTCAATCAAAGTAATGATATCCCATACATCAGCGCGTTTCTGTTAGAATGTCTGGGCTAACTCTCGATTTAATTAATTAAAAAAGAATTTCGCCTGCGCATGCGAACTCTCACTCTCCTCCGGCTGCCATCCACGAGAAATTTAAGTTTCGTGCAATATCTTAACGACGCCAAGGTCAAGACGGCTGCACATCCAGTTGCTATACTTAAGCGCAAGTAGTCCATTACTGGGCGCGCTGTAATATCGCGCCGGGGAAATTACTCTCCTCTCCGTATATAAGCTCTTCGCGAAAAAAGCTCGGGAGTGCATCAGCCACTGCTCGCTGCGCCCCTGCGGCGCGTGCGTCACCCAGCGGGACCTGCGGTACTCGGGAGAAAAGTTTGTCCTGCATGCGCGAGATAGTATCGCGCGCTACCGATAGGAAATAAACCTACCTCTGCCTTGTATATATATGTATGTATATGCGAGAAGTGAAAAATCGTCGAGTCCCATCTCACATGCCGATTGCACGCATCGTCGACGTCTTTTTCGTCCCTGTGGATCAGCACAGTGGGTATACATACATGCCAGGGGCATAATTAAATCGAGATTTACATCTCGCCACGCGTGCGTCTCCGCCACTGCGAAATGCAAATTTCGCGACCGGTATAAATAAGCGTGTGTACAGTGTGTCGTATTTATGAGTCTTGAAGGTGCGCGTGCCTGCTCCTTTGAAGTTTCTCTGATCACGCACCAACTTTCCGCTCTACCTTTACGCACGAAGTTTGGTAAGGAAGTCAAATGGGCACGGCTAGTGTTTCAGTTTACTGCGCTTGTAGACTCGTACTGGCTGTTACATATAATTATTATTATTATTTGAGAAGTATTTCGAAATCAGAACTGTCCTATATGTTATTAATATCATTACTTACGTTTTCTATGGGAGATAAACATATAAGCCTATATTTTTACTTAAATCAATTGGTAACTAAGAATAAAAAACAAAAAGATATTTTTTTCAGTAGACTGGTTATTAATCTTTATCTGAATATAATGTTGCTTTAGAAGAATTTGCAAAAATAGTTATATGTTTAGTTTTAATTATAGAAGATAAAGAAAGAAAACAAAATGACCTAAATAAATGGAGGCTGTAACGAACGATATCTTTCTCCGATTCTCTCAGAAGCATTCATCCCTGAAGACACATAATAAATACTTGGTCGCGCAAACATGAGCGGAGGCAATGCATAAACAACAAGAGTGACCGTCCCTGAAATAATCGAGCGTATAATTGTCTTCTGGATTGATTGCAAAAACCCGGCGAACTTTCCAGTCGTGGCCCCGTTATCTCGAGCCTCCTTTCTCTCCCTCCCCCTACTTACCATGGCGAACAAAAGCTCGTAAAGCCGAATTATTTCTACTCTCCCATGAGGCGCGAAGCTATACGAAGTTTATCTGTTCCCGAGCGTAATAAAGGACGATGACGCGCCCACCTATATTCTGCAACTTCACTTTGCAAAAAGGGGAACACGCGTGAGTGTGGAGGGAGGGAAAAGGAATCGACGCCGGACATGCGCGGCCCCCTTCGCCCTTACGGCCAGGCCAGAACGAGCAGCGGAGCATAACGAAGCCGGAACTCGGCTCTCGCGCGCCCATTTATCTGCTGCAGTTGCTTGTATTATAGGTACCTATACGCCGCTCGCTTTTGCGCCGCAGTTGCGCTTAGGTGTGCACGTGACATGAAAGTCCGCCCGCGCGCTGCATTACTTACCCTTTCCCCGTTCGTGTGCGTACACACAGCGGGAAAGGTCTCTATTTCAGAGCGGCGCTGCACGCCGGGGTGATCGACCGTCGCCGCTTATATTAAATACTTACTCGCGGCCACTCGCTCGGGAAAAAAGAGGCCGAAATGCGCGAGGCGCGGCCGTGGTTATTGTTTTGAAAATTAAAAACCGACGGAGCTCGATCGTCCACAGCTCGATGCTCAGTATATGGTTCTCCTGTACCGAACATAGGTCTCGCGATTTTCAGGAAAGTCGCGTTGTTGAAAACTAATCTGCAATGTTTCTTTTCTTTCTCATTGTAACATACGCGTAACCTTAACTTTGGCTAAGTTTAGACTAAATGGTACCAATGCTATTTTAAGATACCTCGACGTAAAGCACCCCTTGAGATTATACCAAGAGGATTCGTTAATAAATTGACAGAGAGTAACATTTCCATCATATTTAAGGTGAAAGGTTTATCGAATGCTCGCAAGAGACAAAATATGTCAAGTTGGAGCCCGCACGTTTAAAATACTTACGTATTTGTTGCTTATCTGTTAGTATCTTTACTATTCTTTATATGATATTGTTCTGTAAGACTTCTTTATAAAAGATAAGTATGACTGATGATTATAGCTTTCGTTACGAACCATTGATGGGTTCCTATATTTTTCTGCTCTGCTCATGGTATCTCAAATAAGAAGGAATCGGTTAACGATCGGTAACTGATGAAAAAAGCGGAGGTCCAAGGAAATGATGTCGATTGATTGCAGCTGTCCCCTCGTGCAGCGCGACATGTTTTCGATGAATCATTGACGAAGTTCGGGCGTAATGAAGTGTACGGCAAAGAGCGCATTCAGAGCTCCTATACTGCGCTCGATGCGCAGTCGCGCAAAGTGCAAAACAATAGCCGCATTCTTGATTCGAGCACGTTTAACATTGGCAGTGGCCTGTTTATCATCATCGCGGCGAGCGCATCGTCGCATAATAAACGATCTTAACCTTCGCCTCGCTTGTGTACACACGAGCGCGCTTATAAAGAGGCGTGCGCGCGTTCGCGAGCAAGCGGCCGTCTGCAAGCGCAAGGGGAAGGAAGACTATTTTCGGCTCCTTATAGGCCGTAGCTAGCCGTCGACCGAGACCCATAAGCGAGCTATGGAAATATCCCATTATGTGTCGTGGAATGCAGCGAGCGCGAACGGATACTGAAATTCCGCGCGTCAACGTATGCTGCGGGACACGCCTTGCGGCCATTGATTACAGTCGCTGCAGTCCGCTTCATTCTGGCTATACAAAATTTTCAGGCGTTTTAAATTTTAATGAAAAACACTGACAGATACCCATAACTTGTGCTGCAAGAAAATTAACCAGCTCGCTCCATGGAGGAAAATTGCCTCACCATTCCCTTCTCTGGCCGCAACCCCCGCGGTACATTTTATTATCAATTTTTTAAAACTTTTAGTTAACTATACTTATGATTCTATATGTGCTAATTGATGCTAATCTTGTAAACCATTTTTAAAAAGATGAAAGAAATTAAAAAAAAAACTATCTGAAACGCGACTTTGTTAGTATCAATTAGCAAAAATAGAAGTGTGCAAAACCATAGTTGACTAAAAATTTTCAAAATTAACAATCCCTCTTTTTTCGTGAACCCTTCATATACGTATATCACATGTCAAATGAAATATTTGAATCGACAGAAACATTGTAGAACAAATCTATTAAAACAAGAATAAGTCTAAAGTTAGATAATTATTTAGAAGTTGGTGAAGAATTCCCAGTAGGACAATTAGAATTTTGGTATATAAATATGTATATAATAAATTAATTGAATGAAATAAGTGAGTTTACTTGGTAGTTACACTATTTAAAGTGCAAAGTAGACTAAAGTACGTCAAAAAGTTGTTGAAAAAAACTTGAAATGTTAACTAGTACTTACTATGCGTGTTACCACTACGGGCTCAATCAAAGTGATCCGAAATTTGGCCACACCCAAAACTTTATACACGAATAACACAAAAATGTTTCTAGCAAATCGGACCATAGCAATTAGATTATTATACATAAAAAAGTCCAACTAGAAA
>JAPYZO010006466.1:0-14021 GCA_030522905.1 Torymus flavipes | reverse complement strand
TAAATAAAGTAGAAAATTAGAGCTTCCCTTTGTCCCATTACCAATAATGTTAATCAAATGTAAAGTACACAAGATAAAAGTAGAAAATCGAACTTTCATTTGCCTTACTTAAAATTCAGTAATACTAATTACCAACAAAGTCATTCAAATATCGAACCCAAACCATAAAAGTAGAAAAGCTTTCATTCTTTTTTCTCGGATTGAACTAATATCAATTTCCGATAAAGTTATTGTGAATTTTCAGAATTTCTATCAGTACTTTTTCGTAACTAAAATGAAAGTTGGAAATTGATATTATTTAATTTTAAGAAAAGCAAAGGGGATGCTGCTTGCTTCTTCTACTTTCATTATATGCTATTGAGGATCTATTTAGACTGAATAATTTATATTTTGAGATCCTAAAACATATCCCAAAGTTTAAACAAATCCGTGACCTGCAGGTAGTACGCTCTACTAAAAAAATTTTCAAATCGTGTTTTCGGGGTTTGTCGCCACTTTCATGAGAATTGCACATATAAAAAAAAGAGACCAACACGGGCAACAGATATTTTACCCGTTGCAGAAATTGCAAGCAATTTCTATAGAACATTAAGAATATCGTTTGTCGAAATGAATTTACGATTCAAAAGTCACAGGTATCAGTAAAGAAAGTTTTGTTTTTCGCACATAACGTGATTAGCGATTAATAGTGATTTCAATGATGTCTGGGCAAAATTATTGTTATTTAAAAAAAGGCTTATTTGCCATTTTCTTACAAAATTTCAACCCACAAAAAGTCAGACAAAGATGTTTTTAATTGTCCACCACTTTTCCCGTGTGCTTTGTGACATACGAAAGTACAAAAAACGCGTCCAAAAGGTGTGCCTTCAAAAAACATTTTTACCAGTTTTGAGGCCGCCTAAGGTAGAAATTTTTAATCTTACGTGGGTAACATTATCCGTAGTATGAAAATCTAGTTTTAATGTAGAATAAGAGATCATTCGGAGCTTGTGTAAACAACGAAATCTATTTTTTACGGGATTTAAAGATGATCAGAAAACTCGAGCACGAAACCTAAACATCTAATTGAAAACAGTCTTGTGGCAAATATAGCTCTATTTTTGTACTTTATTTTCATCGGAATCGTAATATTATATATAAATAAAGAGTGATATTTACTTTTTTACACATTTTTTTTTCCTTTTCACACTAATATCGAGCCCCGAGAAACTTTTTTCCGTAAATACCAATTGAAACTGGACTTGTACTGAATAAAGCTCTATTCTTTTACTCATCTTTTACCGGAAGCGAAACTGATAAATTTGTAATATACAAAGAATGACATGTTTTTGATACATTTTTTCGATTTTTTTAATATATTTTTTTCATATACGAACACTAAAAATGGCTGAAAAAACAGTGTGCCGAGATCGATTTCTTTGGTAGATGGCTTGTTTCGTGTATTGTATGTCCCATAGAACAAGAAAAACCTTGTTCTAGAGATGTAGCACAAAATTTTTTTTTTGAGTTGGTGGTCGCTCTAACTGAATGTTATTTGTAGATTTCCCCATATATGTACGTTACAAAAATATGCAGAGCATTTTAATAATTATTGCATTTACAAATGAAAGTAATGATTAAGCGGATCTGCGGTGACTAATTATTAGGACGAAAAAATAGCTATCTGGCAACCCCGATTGAATTCCTGATCTCTGCTTATGACATGCAGAAACACACTCACTCACATGTGAATATTTATACGTGCTTTGCTGCCAAATGCACTATATGCTCCATCGGTAATTAGCACTGAGATCAAGGACTCCAAGCAAATATAAATCCATGATTGGTCTTTATGACATACTCGGTAAACTATATTTGTAAAGTACATTTGACCATTTATTAGTATAAATGATTTATGTGCTAATGTACACCGAGATAATTTAGAAACGGAGCGCTGTCCAACGTTTTTCTTATACGTACGTAGCGGTAATGACATTCTTGTAGGAAGCGTCTTTTAATCGACTTTTTATCAGTTGCACTCGAGAGTATATACACGTGAAATATCGCACTTCGCACACTATATCAATGACGCGACGCGCGACAAAAAACAGCGTCTGAGAACATGTCACGTGTATCGCGAGTCGAAGGATGTTTTCCCTTTTTCGGCGATTAGTCGGTCATTATTCCTATCAGACTAAAGATTTAATCAAATTCGAGATACAAGAATGATAAAATACGACAGAGAAAAGATATACAATCACGTGAATTAAAAGATCTTGTAATCTAAAATCTCATATAGAAATCAGCGTAATGCTAGACATTCAAGAAAATAATTAGTTTAGAGTAAATGAACTTAATCTAAGTAGCATAAAAACTCTTAAATAATGTCTATATTCTCTTTAGTATAATACGTATAAAGTGAATAAACATGAAAATCAAGAACTACTATTAGTGAAAGTATCTCGTCTTTTAATACAGCTTGTGGCATTGGTTATAGGGCCATGAATTTAAAGAATATTCTTACATAATATGATATTACATTACAAGATTAATATATAAAATTTAAATGAACTGTACTCTAAAGCCGTTCTTGGGTTTCCAACACGTAACTCTATATTGAATCCAAATTCCATGCGATACGTAAATAACTTCAGTACGTAAATAAGTTCAGTAAGTCTAAAATATTCATAATATATGTTTAATGCAATACCAAAAGTCCTAAGTAATTTTAAAAAACGCTCTAATTTTGAATACTTCGAATTAAAATACTATATCCTAAATCATTATTATCCTGTGATTGCTTTTTTTCGATACTTCTACTACAACCCACTTATCAAAAATTAAAAATTATTATTATGAAATGATTTCCGGTTTGTTTTTATTAATTGTTCGTACACAAGAGGATGCACAATGTACATTGTTTACTTGTTTCAAAACATCATAAATTTATGAATTTAATAAATTTACTATCATATAATCAGTCAGAAAAATGTGACCTGAAAAAATAATTCGCAATAAGTACATGTTAAAAAATAAACTTCTTGCAACTGACGTAGACATAATATAAAACAAAATATTATAGAAATGACATAATTTGTCATTACGAATTATCTGGCCGCAAGTAAGTGCTCTTGACACTCGAATTCCTTCTACCTCTACGACCAATCAGCTACACTTTCTCGATATTATTCTACTATATCAAGTCGAGTGTATTACATATCGTCTGACCATGCGGCCGCGAAAATTTTCGTATCGCACAAACGAGAGAGAGGCGCGTACGGCAGCCGCACAACTACCTCTCACTCCCCCACTATACGACGACTTTGTAGCGGCGTGTGTCTGCTAAGGGGGGCGAGAAACTTTGACGATGGAGCGCACATAGACGCAGCAGCGCAGTGCACTGTTTGTTTGACGAACATTTTTCGTTGAGAAGCGCGCCGGCTCGCGCCTGTTACTCATTTGTACGGTGTGAGAAATCGCGAGTTGCGTGTGTGTTGCGTGAGTGCCCACGGTATCGAGAGATATACAGGATGACGGAGAAACGGTCCAGGTTTCTGCAGTACATGGCGGCGTCGACAGGTAGGCTGGGTCAAGTTTGGGGCGATGCCGGGTAGCGACTTGTGTCATATAGATATAGAACGATTTCAAAAGGGCACTATGCTGAAAGCATTTTCCAAATTTCAAAATGATAATGAAAATTTTATGTATTTATTTATTATTTTTTGCGTTGTATATAGATTGTATACGATTTTTAATAAATTAAATAAACAATGTTTCAGAAATTGTGGAAGCATTTGATTAGTTGCATTAGTTCCCAGGAGTGTTTTGAATAGTTTAAGGCTTTTCTTGGTAGAGAAATAATAAAAGCATGGAATGATCCAGAATCTGAGCTTACATTTTTGAAATTCTTCACTGGAAATTTGCATGATAAAGCTCAATCCGCTTGAGAACTTATATTTATAATGAAATGAAACTCTTGTTACTACCAGAAATTATATAAAAACAAACTTATCACTTAAATTATAATTTTTGAAAAATATTTCTGTTTGGTCAGGTATAAACAACCATTATGCAAAAAAACCCGGTATTTTTAATAAAATTTCAAAGCTTTTATTAAAATCGAAAATGGTGATAGTGTACTTTCATTTGTAAAACCTTATTTTTATTATATTATTATTATTATTATTATTATTATTATTATTATTATTATTATTATTATTGTTGTTACTACTTGTGAGAGTCAAAACTACCTACCTCAAATATAAAATTATATTTAAAAGTTTAATGAAAATTTTACTTATTTTTTTCTGAAGCCAGATAAGTTGAATATTACATTAATTTTGAAGAAGTAAGTACATCAGTATAACAACCAGAAAAAATTATGATCCATAATAATATTTATTAATCTTACATACAGTGGATAATGAAATTACTACATTCGATTCTTTTTTGAACCTTGGAACGAGAGGTTCGATTTTTGATACCTGTTTTGACTTTGCAAAGTGTTTACTTTACGCCCTGGCAAGAAATCGACCACTTTGTGCTCCCTTAACATGTACCAATAGTCCATTTTTGCGACATAAGTTCAAAAAATATAGCATGTACGCAACACAGGCGTAAGATGACTCACCCTCGTGTCTTTTTTAACTTTCGCTTCGCTTAGGCTACAAATTCAACTTGGGCGAAAATCACTTACTTTGCACCCTTATTTTATAATGTACTATTTCTTTATTTGGAAATTTTTATAGCTTAGACATTACTTAACTTTATGCATTACAAAAAATTATATAAGGAGGATACTGAAGTGGATTGAAAAAATTCATTTTTCAATACCTATTGTAGAGAAGTTTTTGAAAGTATGTATGATATACTAAGACTTATTATTTTTTTTTTTTTAATGATAACAACAACATTATTTCTCAAAACTACATTTTTCGACTTTAACTAGTTGTTTGCGCAACAGTTTTTGTACTATACTATCAATTTGGATATTTTAATCCAACTATTATGCACTCTTGAATTTTTAAACATGTTTGAATAAAAATAAACTGAATTTTTTAATATAAAAGTAGATTTAACGAAGATATAATCCATTTTAAAACTAAAATCACTTCATAGGCACTTCTTTTCGAAAACTGACAGTTATTATACGTGCAACTCAAAAAATGTAGCTTTGAGTAAGAAAATATTGGAAATCTGATTTCCCATTTAAAACAATGTAAATATGGCGAAAAATTTGTAAATTAGATTAAAATTTTATTTTTATCCTATGAAAAAAATATTTCTGACTAATACGTATATACTTTAAAGAACGCTTTATTGAAAAATGAATTTCTTTAACCCATACTTCAGTGTCCTCTTGCCTTCTAAAATAAAAGCAGTAATTTATTAAGATTATTAAAATTATCAAACTATTTATTATCAACCAACAACAATAGCATTCAATAACACGTCTGCATCAACACTCTGTACAAAAATCTATCGCGGCGTTATCAACAAAAAAGGCTCCAGGACTTTACACAATCAACTCTATCGATGCGATAATTAATTATAGTCGCGTATTATTCTATTTCATAACAACAATTGCGCTGCTTATCCTACAACAATGTTACCAAGTATACCTAATCCGTAATTGTTCCTGGATAGTTTTATCAATGCATTCCAGTATTGAGTATGCAGCAATTCTGTAACGCGATGTGTTTGGAAATCGCACTTTTTACACTAATCGCGTAGTCTTATCCACTTATCGAGCGGTTTACCTTCCGGGATTCATAATCACTTCTCGCCCGAACAGAAAAATCAGCACGCGCTTCTCGCGCGACGTGTCTTTCAAATGCCAAGTGTATCTCGTGACCGTACATACAGCAGATTTTATCTGAACGCTACAGAGTTGGTACATGTCAGATGATGGGTTCGTTATTTATACGCACATTTTACATTCCATTTTTTCATACATTGTATCAGAGTATTATTATCAAATCAAGTTAATTATTGAATAACTATAGCTGAGAATCTTTCCTTCGGAGTTGCGGAAATTTTCCACTTCTTTTCTTTGTCTCGAAGTGCAGACACAATTTAAAAAAATGACCGTTATTATCTTGAAAAAGAAACTAATGAAATCAATACCGTACCTGATCAATACACATCACGCACATCATTTACATTTTATATAATTGAAGTATACTCGTAGTATATCTCCGTTATAATCCTCTTGGTATTGATTTTTATCGTGCATTTTTAACGAGCTTTACTTCAGGTAAACGAGAAAATTAAACGTTAGGCGAAGTAAAATGTAACCTTCGCTTCGAAATTGCTTACGCATAAAATCTAACGCCAAGAAAATTGAGCTCAGAGCACTGCATTAATAACTACTACTAGTATATTGTGAAAAGTTAAAAGGAATCAAATGAATTTTTAAACACTTCTTAAAATATTTATGATTCCAGAGCTGTCTGATAAAAGTCTTTAATTTCATTAAGGTTTCAATAACATCACTATTTATGTTGTATACCTAAATAAAACTGTTTCTCGATAAAAAAAATGTAATTACTATTCATCGAATAAATCAACACCGAATCATTCACCCCATCCGCTCTATACCAATCCCTCCATCGAACTAATTTCAATCTTCACTTCTGTTACTATAACAGGTAATCTCAACATCGTCACCTGCGGTACGATACTGGGATGGACGAGTCCGATTCTGCCGAAACTCGCGGAGGACCCGCTCGCCTGGGACAACCAGCTACTGCGCCCGATAACGAAGGATGAGGGCTCGTGGATCGGTTCGCTCGTGCCCCTCGGCGTCATGTTCGGCAGCTTCTTCTCGGGCTATCTCGGCGAATGGTAGGGAACACGTGTCTTGTGCGTGCCTCACTTTGTTTTCCTTGAGCGTATGAATTTTAAATCAACATAGCGAACATCACCCGGGTTCCGCAATGATAATTTCGACTGCCCTCTTGCGCAATTTTATATTGCATACTCTTAACTTTTTAAAGTTCATACCTACGTCAATTTAATAAAGTATTAAATTTAAAAACTCAAATCTATTAGCTACAAATCCGAAACTAAGGTATAGAGTATTACGGAAACTTTTATTAAAATGATTTCGCAATCGATTCTGATCATAGAATGGATGTGACTAAAATAAGTATGTTTACTGAAGTATTTTTTTAATTTATCGTATGATGATAATTTTTTGTACGCGACATGTATATATGTGCGATTGCCCGCGTTTTATAAGAAATGAAAACGTTCTCGTTTGCAATATATTTTCTCCTTTAAAGTTATTGAGGATTTTCTTTACGGTTGCACTTCTAGGTGTATATTTCAAGGTCTATTCCTTGACGTACATAAAACATTTTTCAACGAGATCATTTTCTCTTTAGAAGCTATAAAACGAGATAACTTTATAATAAGGAAACTAAAATATATACGTAATAATTTATATTTCAAGTTTATTTCTATGTTTATCTGAACGATGTAACTGAAATATAACTATAATTTATATTGCTATAAACTTTAATCAATACAAATAATACATTTTCTTAGTAAGATTATTATGAATTCGTTATCCTATCGTTACTTATGAAATCCGTCAACACAAATGTTATAAAACACAGTGCTGAGAAAAGCAAAATGAAGGAAACAATAATATTTACTTTTTATTATAAATGGCTTTTAGAATTTTCGCTATATTTTTTAAGCTTACAGATAAATAAAAAAATTAAAGCAAAGTATAAAAAAGCTCTACAAAATATTTTACACACACGCACTCACATTCTTTTGAGCTTTCTACTTATTTCGATTTTATCATAGAAACGACCAGAACCTCATCTCATAATTCTTAAAATAGTAAAATGATACAGAAAATTTTTTGTGTCAAATTGTCATTAAGAAGCTGTACACCAAGATTATTTTTAGCTCGCTACATAGCGAGCTTATAAAATAATTATATGCATATATATTTTTGATTTTCTACACGCAGTTTGGGTCGGAAGCGTACGCTGCTAATGAGCACGTTTCCCTTCATCGTCGGCTGGATCCTCGTAGGAACGGCCAGGCACATCGTGCAGATCTACGCGGGCAGACTCGTCCTCGGCATGGCCGTCGCCATCCCCTTCACCGTCCTGCCCATGTACATAGGCGAAATATCCGAAGCGAGTTTCCACCACATGCACTATCGTGCGGGCGATTGAGGTACTCACGGGAGACAGAGTCACTTTTATTCATTGGAGAGGATTTTTATATTATAAGCTGCCATGGTGCCGATGTAACCTGCGTTGTTATAGATATTTATTAATTTTTTAAGAGAACATAAGATTTCGAATTCATTGGCGCCATGAAAGTTGAATATGAAAGAAATAGCTTTAAACAGAAAATATCTTCATTTGGACAAAGAAATAGTTACGTATTACGCACGTATATATAGAAGATGAAATAACCGTCTAAGGAAAAGTAGAAAATAATTGTATCCGTCTTGTATAATGTTCTGACATTTTTGTTAGTTTCAAGACAAGCTAATTGAAAAAAAAAGAAAACATTGTCTTGCCATACGCGTTCAAATATTTTAGTCATGTTTGAAAACACAATCAGATACATAAATTAAAATCGCAACTGTTTTATTAACGTTTATTATCATACATTAATAATCACACTTTGTTGATGAAATCAATGACAATATGACATTCAGTCGAAATAATACATTTACGAAGTTAATGGAACGTAAATATGGTTGCAAAGTAAACCAACAACATTATAAATGCAAAAATATTACCAACGCATGAGTAAAAAATTATATTGATCATGAAAGTATGTATGTGCTGCAAAGTATCTACTTTTTACAAAGCTTTATTAAAGGCATTTTTTTATGCAAATTTTTCTCTTGATAATGCTAAAAAATTTTGCACTGAAAAAAGTCACTATTATAAAAAAATAAAAATATCTCAAGAAAAAGACTTATTTTTTGCACAGTAATTGGCTATGTCATAACTACAATAACGTTAATTAAACTAAAAGATATATTATCAGTATAATTATTCATTTTAATTATAAGTATTTAAATGTGACTTGCAGACGTTCGATTAACACATAATCAAATTATAGAAATACCTTCAAAAAATACACATGAATAAGCAAATCAAACAACGTTGGCTTTTTCCAATCGCAAGCCAAAAAAAGAAAAAATACTCGTGACTCTGTCCCCGCATTCACGATAGATCCCGCGAGCCTAACAATCAACCTTTTCTCATTTCCCAACAGCCGGCAATTCGAGGCTCCCTGGGCTCTTTTCTGCAGCTCTTCATCACCTTCGGCTTTCTCTTCTCGTACTCCGTGGGTCCCTACGTCTCCTACACGACGTTCTGGCTGCTCTGCGCGGCGCAGCATCTCGGCTTCTTCCTCTGCTTCATGTTCATGCCGGAGTCGCCATACTTCCTACTGAGCAAGGGCCGCGAGGCCGAGGCCATGGACGCCCTGGCCAGGTTCCGCGGCTGCAGTCACGCTGGTGTGCAGAAAGAGCTTGAGGAGATGCAGGTAGGTACTTTTTTTTGCGCTCTTTTTTTAGCTGGCTATTTATTGCGCCACGCCGCGGTCCGATTTTCACGGTTTTCTCGCTTTAATTAACTTGTTTTTGTTTGCCGGACTTGGACGTAACAATGGACAGTGTGTATAGATAATACGCGCCAAGTTAATGAGTCAGGAAATAGGAACTGCGCTCGAGACTCGGCGAGCGAGGCTTTTTTTGTGGGGGACGCGCAGGATCGGCGGCTTTGAATAATTGGATAATTATAATGAAGTGCGAATTTCACTGGTTGACACTGTGAAGCGCAGCCTTGTCATGAATTTTCTAATTCTGTAGATCAAGTATATAATAATGAAGTTTACATATATATAAGTATGCGATTTCCATCATACAATTATTATTATTATATATAATTGAGATAATGTCTGTATTTACAATTTCGTATCCTGGTAGAGAATTAAATTAACGTTTTAAGTAGAAGCATTCTTAACAAAAATCAATATGCAACAATAACACAATATTCCTGAAACGATTGAAATATCAATGTTGTCAAATGTAAAAGCTAAAATTTACGTCGAATTGGTAAATAATTTTCAAATAAAAACAGAAGAACTGACTTTAACCATAAAGTTAGCTAAAGTAAATTAAGAGTAACTTTTGTTAAAAAGTGGGCTAAAAGAATTTTTTTAACTGTATCGACAGTGTCAGTAATGTATTTTAATTCTAACACTACTGAACTGTACTACATCAATTATACTTATTTTAGACAAATTTCTTTACTTTTAGAAAGTAAAATATATCAACTTTTAGAGATTTCGAATGTCGAACTTTTAAATGTTGCATTTACCTATCTGATCCAACCATAGCAGAAAACATAACACCGATTTTTGAGCTTACATCTTATACTTTTAAAGTCAATTCATTTTTAAATTTCTTATTTTTAAACTTTATATTTTTAAAACGTGAATTAATACAATTTATATAATCTACCTAAAAAAAATGTCTATCATTATTTAATTATCCCTCTTAATTAATTGATTGACTCCTTGAGAAGGAATTAGTTGATAACAATAACAACTTAGTTTTTATAGGAGCCAATATACTGTTCATTTACATTGATAATATTGTATTTTCATTAAAAAATGCAAAACAATATCTGTTTAATTGCTTCGGTTCGTCATAATTTCACACCTTCTTACAACGTTACGCTTGCCATTTAGATTAACGATCTTGGGAAATTTTAAGCGTTGCACAGGATGCGGTTTACCTACTGCGATTCTGTTATTATAAAGTGGTTTTATGCCAGATAAAGCACTTGATAGGACCATTAAGCAAGACATAAGTGCATCGTCATTCTCATGTACTGTATTCTTACAAAAGCAATAAGGTATAATATTTACCCTACCTGATGATTTATTTCGTTATTGTACAGAATATGAGACTGTTATTAAATCTTATATAACTACAAAATCATCACACGATTATAATTAAATTGCAATTTTGAAAACCGATTGTTTGAATTTTCCTCTGATTATAATTACGGAATTTCAAACTTACGTGACTTTCATCGGTTACCGTTAAGTTCCAAATAATTATTGTAAGCCTCTTCAAACTACTATATAAAAAGTTTTTCGATGATTTTATTAAACACTTATCATTAGAAATGAAGAAAAAGGAAACCACTCATTCGATTAAAAAATAATTTATCCAGGTGGAAATCGAAGAATCGTATCGGGTCAAAGCGAGCTGGAATGACGTGTTCAGAGTCAAAGTGAATCGGAAGGCCATCCTGCTGACGAGCATTCTGATGTCCTTCCAGGAGTTCATGGGCATCGACGTCGTCCTCTTCTACGTCGAAGACATTTTCGTCGACGCCGGAACGAAGGACACGGCCATTTCCGCCATTATCATCGGCTTCGTGCAAATGGTCTCGTCCGTGCTGACGCCCGCCATCGTCGACAAGTCCGGCCGGAAGATCTTGCTCATTCTCTCGAGCATAGGAAGCGGAATCACCGTTGTATGTATTTTTGTCTTTTAATGCTATTTTAAGTAGGCGATTTAAAGTGTATACATTTACGTGAATTAAATGCTTTTTCTATTTTTAGTATTTTGCTTTATATAAATAGCTTTTTAACTAAATTTATCTCATTAAAGTAATTCTGAATTAAGTGTAGATGGTTTTTAAATTAATCTTTTCTTGTCGAATAATATCTGTGGCTTCCAGGAATAACCAATTATCTTCACTTTTCATTATTTCGAGTAAATCGAGTTTTTAGTTTTTCATCGATATTTTGAATCAAGACAAATGAGTTGAATGCAACACTGCATCTATGAATTATTCTAACGAATACTAATCTAAATAATACATTTTTTACGATTATAACTAGACCAAATAATGATCATGCCTTTGAAAAGAACTTTCACTTACATGGTTATTCCGGGAATAAAGACAAATTTCAGTGGATCAGTTACGTGGGTTTTCCGGTCTCAATGGCTATTATATTGTTTTTTCAGTAACTATACATGATAAATATATGTGGCATCCCGGAAAAACTAATTAAGTGACGTGTTTTTCAAAATCGATTTTATGCCTTATTTCTTATCTTCGAACAGTCCTCTATCACGCTATCGTTACAGAAATTATGAAAGTGCACTCGCTTTCTTGAATCAACACATGAAAAAATGCTAAAACTCCATTTTTTTTAACATTTTCCCATACACCTCCACTTTTTTTCATTCAATATCCTGGAAAACTGATACCTACAACTGGCGGGGGAGGGGGGGGTGTATTTTATCAGAATGATAAAATGTTAGATGGCTATTTTTTTCAGAAACGTAAAAAGAAAAATTAGAATATCTTATGATAGAAGATTAAATTTTCCGAATGTTTAAAAATGTATAACATATAAAATTCGAAAAAATTTGGTAAATAATATTGTCAATAAATTATTTTTATATATGATTTGTCATGAAAATCTTTCAAATGCCATCGATCAAATTGTAGAAAATTCAGTGATTTAGAAAAGCTTAAAATTCCGACAAATGAGCTCAAAATCGTATAGGAATGAACGTTTCAGAATTTCAGAATTTTATTTTTCTAGTAAACATAGTATTTTTATAATTTAATGTAATCTGGTTCCAATTTTTATAGATGCAAATTTTTCTGATATTTTCTTTTCGGAAGTAATTCCACGTGTGTTCTGAATAAGTCCTGTTCGGGACAAAAGTCGATGATTCCCTCGGGTGATCACTCGCTTCGCTTCGCTCGCTCGGGCAGTGCACCCACCCGCGGGAATCAAGAGCAACTTTTCTCCCTTGTTACATAATGTACTATTTCTGAAAAAATACCCATCTAACATTTCACCATTCTGAAAAAATACCTCTCCCCCTCGGACGTGTAATTAGAATGTTTGAATCGTCGAATGCTAAAAAAGAATAAATGAAATAAGATCCAATTGGTTACATTCGAATCTTCATTGTTTGTATGGTAAAAAGAACCAATGTATATTTATAACGATGTTCAACTAATCGAAAGTGCAAAGCATCCATTCAAAAGATGTAGAATGTTCAAAACAGCGAAAATTGAATATTTGAATTTTTTAAATTGATAGTGCATGATACTTGTCGTAATATTATTTTTTTATTTGATTTTTTTACTATGGTAAAAAATATGTTATTTGGATTAGTATTCATAGATGCAGTGTTGCATTTAATGTCATTTATCTTGATATATCACACCGATGCGAAATCTGCGAAACTAAAAACTCGATTTAACCGAAAACAATGACAGTTGGAGATAAGTGATTATTTCTGGAAGCCACAGATATGAACTATCGATCACGGCAGCTAGTTGCGGCAAATCTATATGTGTATTTTTTCTAATACATGGGTATACTTATAAGAATAAGGAATATCTGTTTCTCTTATAGAAAAAGTGGAGTTGTATCGGTTTTTCAGGATATTGAATAGAAAAAAGTGAAGTATATGATTTTTTCGACAATTATCCTAATAAAAATCTAAAGTTTTGGGTTTTTGCGGGAGTCATTCTTTAAAAAATGGAGATACATGGTTATTCCGAGAAAGTGTTGAAAAAAATGAAGTTATAACGTTTTTCCTTATGTGTTGGTTTAAGACTACGAGTAAACTTTCGTAATTTCTGTCACGATTACTTGATTGAGAACTGTTCGACGATAAGAAAAAAGGCATAAAACCTATTTTGAAAAACGCGTCTTTTACGTGGTTTTTCCGGGAAGTCACATATATATTTATACCACAATCTTTAAGGAAAATGGATATTATCGTAACAAAGTATTGAGTATGAAACACTTGAATGTCTTTTTAAATGGAGAGAGTACTGACATAAATAACTAAAATATGTTTGGATATCGGGTGTAGTTGTATGGCCGACAAGTAACAATAGCAAAATCGCTTTAATTTACATCCAACTATGAATAGTTACTCTTAATACTGAATTTTTTTCTGTGTTATATCCCCAAAGAAATATTTTTTAAATTCTTTT
>JAPYZO010006463.1:0-10022 GCA_030522905.1 Torymus flavipes | reverse complement strand
CAGCTGTTAACTCCAAAATAAGTAAAAAGGGTTCATAGTAATGTTTTAAGTAATGGACTAACTTTTGAGGTGGACGATATAGCCCATACAACCTTAACTGATTGGGTCTATAATATCATATAGCACTTTAAATATCAAGTTATTGCAAACTTTTAGATAAAAAATAAATAGCTTATTAGCTAGAATATTTTAGAAATTGCAAAGAATATTGTAATACTTGAATATTGAGTATTTTACAATTTCGAGCTTTAAAATCTATATGGAGAAATGTATCTATTGACCAAGATCAGATACAGTGTACAAGATTCGTGACGTGGAGTTTACAAAAGACGTTGTTGCACTTAACAGGAAGCACGAGAATCGTTTGTCTACAAATCGATAACATTACGGCTTCCAGTAGATGAACGCCGTGTTTACCTAGATCAATGAACTTCTTTTTGCAGACATAAGAGTATTTCAATGATATATAATTTTCTTTTTATTATTTATTAAATTATATGTACAGAAGGCAAAGAATATTCGTTTAATATTATAAAAAAAATAAATAAAAAAAACTAATATTAATATCTCTTTATAATCTTTATACCAATATAATACAGAGTATATTATACTATAATGAGGAACTGTTATTAATTACCGTATTAAAAAGGTTATTATCTTGATAAAACATAAAAAAAGGTTTAACTTATAAGTAGAATTGAACTATACTCATGCAATTTAACAATTATATTTTATTTGATTTAAAAATAGTATGCAAACAAATAATCAAATGACAATTCTTTTTATAAAATATCTTTTGGTCTAAGAAAAGAAAATTTTTTATTTGCATGTATATACTATAGTCAATTCTAAAAAATTTGTATTCATAATATTTCATGTATAGTTAATTGATCAACACTACGTTATGTACACCATTTATAATTTAAATATTTTTTTATTAACATTTACAAGTTTTAAAATATTATTCAGAAAAATAACAAATGAAAAAAACTTAATTTATTTTTTAGATTTGTTAAATTCAGTGCTTAAAAATGGACTATCCACATAAATTCTCACAGTTGATAACATGCATCAAATCTACATGATTTATATCATATTTAAAATTTAAATTATTTGATTTTCCTATCATGATTTTAACGTATTATTAAATCAATAAATCTCCATGTAATGCTTTTGTTACAGATTGACGCTCAACGTTTATGGGCAATATCTAATAAGTATTATACAGCAAATCCATAACCGAAGTATAAGATCACTTCTGTTTCTTCACTTTATAATCCTATAAGATTTCTGTAAAATTAAGTATATAAAGATTTAGAAGTGAAAAAAATTATTTTTAGTGATCATTTTCTAACATTAGCTATACTATGATCAATAACGCTCATATAATTAAAGAATAATATTAATAAGATTTGTTTAAATACCATGGTTTTGTAGTTCTTGACAATCATTACATTTCAGAAGTTAATAAGATTTGTGTCTATTATATCAACCATATTCCTAATTGAGCCATTTTACCTTTTCTCGCCCATAGCCAATTAGAAAACAATCGAATTCTTAAAAAATCTCACACGAGGTCTCATTTGAAATCCTTCAAAAATTTTTTATGAAGGTACGTAACATATACCTAGATAATTAAAAAATATGAAAAATGTTTCTTATAAATAATTTTAATGTTTTACGATATCATCTTCACTGATTCACAATAATCTATTATCTAAAACATTTTTTATAATTAGCTTCCTGCAAAGCTAATGTCGCTTTTGGCAGATATATCGTAGTTTAGGATAAGTTTATAATCTTTTCTTTGAACGTATACCTACAAAACAAATGGAAAATTTTTTGAAGGTCAAGTGATCGATTTAATGTAGGTAATGCATTGTGCAGTTACCAGTATGGTAAACATATATTTTTTATAATATAGCTTATTTACTGTGGATCTTATATCGCTTCTACATTATCAATTTTTTCCCGTTTGAATATAAATTATAGTTTTGTGCTTTTTTACTATTTTTTTCTTAAATAGGCTCGCAGAAAACTACAATAACTTTGTGGCCAATAGAATTATGCTGATCCAGGTATTATGTATGCTTATAATAAATCTTTTAAATTTATAAGTTTTCTTTGTTATAATATTTTCAATTAAAATTTTAATAAAATATTTATTTTTTAGGGGAACGTATACAGATTTACGTGTATTTCGACATGTTAGCATTTTACAGTTTTCTTTTTTTTTATTTTAGATTTTTTTACTATTCCTTTCAGTCAACTACCTGCTGTTCCTTAACTTATTACAAACACTGCAATAATATTAAAAACTTAAAAATAAATTTAAGTAAAAAAAATTCGATATGGGAATCTGTAATAGGCACCGAAATCCTCTATCACAAGGTATGCAAACAATATAATTAAATTATAAGTAGTCAGGAATTCTTAAATCATTTATAAAGATATTTAAAATCACTTTTCATCTTTTTACAATGTGAAAAAATTATATATATTAATTGTGAGAGACTTTTTAATAATTACTTTGATCATATACTTATAAGATTCTTTATGAAACTATTTCTTTTTAAAATCTTATTCTACAGGAACAATTTTTGTAATAAAATAATTCTATATGATATTGAGTTAGGACTTCCTTTCGAAATAATTTGTTCGGTTAATATAATGGAATGTTAATTTTCTATTTTTTTTAGAATCTACAAAATATAATCTAGCAGTTGAAATACACAGCAACACCAAACATCGATAATTAAAAAATGGATTCTGTATATTAGCTCCAGGCATTGATATTAAAAAATTAAACTTTTAAAAACTAACATTTACTATCTAAGGATTTCAAATCTTCGTTGATCATAAAACAAATCTCTATGCGGTTGTAAAATACGAATAGGATCGTGAAGATTCGGAGAAACATTGTCAGCGAACAGTTGCCTACATTTTTTTGACAGATGCGGCAACGTCGAATTATTGCGGTAAATCCAAATGCTAAAGTCCACTGTTTACGAAGCTTGAAGTCGATAGACTCGACAGACAAACAGTCCTAGACGAGAAGCAGAGAGAAGCCATCTGTTTTAATTTATTTTTCTTCCTCGACCGAGCGATGTTCCACGCAGGTGTGAGACGATAGAGCGGTCGAAGATGAATTGTACGGGACACGGTGGAGTCGACTCCTCACAGTACTGGCGTTCCATTCCACTGAATCTGCGCATCCTGCCACCTTTGCGACAGTATAAAGTCATTTATTTTATTTTACTTTTATTAAAGTTTTAAAGTGGCTGAATTTTAGAATATATTTCACATAGAAGTATAACAATAAAAATAATTTGTTCAAATAGAAAAATTGCTACGTCGCTTTATATTAATTATCCTCCTTATTTTAATTATAAAATATAATTACTTAGTTACAAAATAGAACAAAGAAACCAACTTTTTTTGTAAACTACTAATTAATTTTATACATCTGTCCAAAAACTTTTTTTTAATTTTAGAAAGATTATTTTTGAAAAAGAAAGATTTTATATTTTCATCTATTTTTAATATAGACTATTGATTTCGTTTAACAATTGACGGAGGTATCTTTGAATCAGTAATAGAATATTGTATCTAATGGCTCGTGGTATTAGATAAGTTTCTTAAGTTTAGCATAATTTTTTTTTCTCAGTCTACTAAGTAAGAGAATTTTTATAACGCAAGATCGTGATTTAAGGAAATTTATACATAAAGTCTTAATGAAGCGTAAGCATAAAAGATGTTGTCATACTTTGAATGAATGAGTTTCTCAAGCGGAGTGGCAGCTATGTCCATGGTGTCTCTCGAGACCGAGCCTTCGATCCCCGATGCATTTTCCCGAGCTCTGGTGTCCACGGTTAACGTAGCATGACTCCCACCGCAAGTATAATACTGCAGATCGAACCTACAGACCATTAAGTCAAAGCGCACTTTATTGCATGAATCCATACCTCAATCGTTATTTGTAAAGAATTTAAAAATCTCTCTCCATATTTTAATTTAACAACAATCAAGTAGGGTGACTTCACCAGTGGTGGAACAGGCACCAGTGAATGAACATTTTCCTTAAATATATGAAAATATCAAGCTTTCTATGGATTGTTTATCTAACATGACGATAATTTTCGAATCCTTGAAAATTTTTATTTCATTTTATAAAAGATTCTGCATAAAATCGCCGCTATCAAGTGTTCATTCACTGGCGATGTATTCATTTACTGGTGACACGTATATTTCGATATCTAAGACGCGTTCGTTCATTTACTGGGTTTTAGGAGATATTTACAGATTTTTATTAAATAAAATTTTTACTTTGATTCTTTATTCGAAATTTGCTCACCGACGTAAAGTTTGAATATTTTAGAATATAAATTTCCAAGGGTTTTACTTTTAGTCCATTTTTAACCAACTTAATTAAATAACGAAAGTTAGAATTTCCTTATTCGTTCATTCACTGGTGAAGTCACCCTACATTAAGCGTCAATTTCCTAGTGAAAATTTAATATTTCAATAATCTTTAATTTAAAAACTCATCAGTTCCCTTTTATAAATGTAATTTAATAAAAACAATATTGAACTGAAATTGCATTTTATGATTAATTGCTCAGCTATGGGCAGAGTAAAAGGCTTTTTTTACAGCGAGGAGAACTACCGTCTCTCGGCGTGATAATTCCTGAGCAATTCTCTGTTCGTGTTGAAAAGGACGCCGTGATGGCCCATGCAGAGCGTCACCCAAATTGGCAGGCTCGGGGTTTTAAGGCGGGAGCCAGGTTGCTTGCTCGCTTGGCTGTCGCCCTCGTGCACGAGGAAGCCGATCTCACTGCGAACCAGCACGCCCCACTGCGGTATCGCCTGAGAAATATGAAATTACACGTATTATGCACCGAGTCTAGCTCTGGAATTAACTTTCATTAGTATCATTAGCAGTATAGGGCTTTCTGCTGTGGCTGATACCGTACGAAAATTGTTAATTTTTTAATCAAAAATAGCCATTTATAAAATCAAACAATTTTTTTTTAACTTTTCTTGCAAGATAATGAAAGCAGTATAGACGTTACTCACGTAAGTGTTCTCATCTCCGACATGAATAACACCATTATGAAGATGGGGCGAGGCTCGGCCAGTAATAGCAAGAACGACTAAACTTATTGGCCCTTCTTCAGGACATCCGCTAAGGATTGAAGCCCTTGGATCTTCCAAGTCATTACGGACTCTAAACATATTCATTTAAATTTTATTACAGTGTTTAAACCGTTATTATAAGCTATAAAATTCATAAGAATGATTTAATAATACATATAATTTTAAATATAATTTATAATGTTTCATGTAAATATCTTTATGCAAAAGTATTGGATGATTTACTTGGATAATCCTCGAGATAAAACCGCACTGTACACCAGTAATTTAGCACCAGGCCCTCCTTCATCTTGAAACTGAAATAAGATTTTCTTACAATTTCGAGTACCGTCATGTAAAATGATAAATCGATAAATGGATATGAACAAATACATACCAAATATAAATATCTTTTAATGAAAATTTCGAGATCTTCCAATGATGAAAACTCGAACAAATGCAGCTGAACAAAAAATTAATATAAAAATCAGTACATAGTTGGTTTTAAACTATTAACACGTGTCATATTGATTAAACATAAGTTAATAATAAAACATCATAAGCAAAAGTTGTGCACGAAGAAAGAAAACAATTGCAATCGAAAATGAATATTATTTATATATATTTCAAAAATATTTATAATTTTATGATAAATTGAAATTAAAAAAAAAACATTTAATGAACATAAATGTAAATTTTATAAGAATTAAAAATTATCGATGTTTATAGTATTAAAAATTTATAATAAATACAGTTAAAAAAACATTGTATAGTTAAATTAAAATATTGTGAATACATCGAAGTTAAAATCTATAGGTAACTTACAGTTTCAGTCAGTCCGTCGCGGAAATATTGCACACTATGCTGCAAATACGGTGTCTCCTGGGGCAAAACTACAATGGCCTTAGGCATGTTCAAACTTGCGACCGACGTACTGAAGCTTGCAGTGCAGCCCGCGCTCTGAACAGCGAAACCACCTGCGCACCGCCAGATGACCTCGGCTATCGCTGCAGTTAGCACTTCTACCTGCTTGTCGTAGCTCGGTTTCAATAACCTGCACAAACGAATGATTATTTTACATTTATGCGTTAAATTTTAATAGTTTCTTTACGACACAGGGAAAAATAATTTAATAGGAAATGTATAATACGTTAGCAAGAGTTAATTTTCAAATTCTAGTAAAAATAAACCCAGCAATATTCCAAATACTTTAAATATTCTATTATAAACTTTACTAATTTTAATGTTAGTAATAACACCATCATGCACCGAATAAACATAATGTTTATTTTACACTTGCTTCATAGAGATATTATTTCAATATCCATCAAAATATTTTCACTATATTATGACAATTTCTTATTAGTTGTAAGAATAAATTATGTTGCCATAATAAAATAGAGTAGACTACAACTAAGTCTTTCAGTCTAATCGATATATTATATTATTTAATTTATGATAGAATTTTCTATTTTATGCTTTAGATCGATACATTTATAACATACAACAAATGTTTTTTTTTCAACTTACACATCTGGTGAACATCGTATTTCCTGTTTAGTGAGTTTAAACAAAAAATGCTTCAACATAATCGCCTGCACTGCCGTTATAATTCCTCTCGTGGAATTACGCGGAGCCCGTAACCCAAAACTTAAATTCTGGCCCACGGGCCTTAGGGTCAAACCTGTTCTTGCCCATTCTGCCTTTGGTGGGCTTGCACAACTCCCGAAAACCAACATTCGTAAAGCCTGTTATGAAATTCAATATTTATGGTTAGCGAACATTAAAAAATAAACGATGAAATTATTATTATTATTATTATTATTATCGTGTTGACTATAGTTGATAATATTAAATTCATAATAATATTTTAGAAGAAAACGTATGTTTGATAGCTATTTATAGAATCCCTATAGAATGTCTTACTCACAATATGTGATGGCAAATCATTATTAAAAAACAAATCGATACATGACCTCTACTATAGGGAAGTATCAAAATGTATTAAAGCTTATGAAAGCTTCGGTAATCATGACTACTAATCCTACTGTATAATAGTATGTAAAATAATAGAAGAGTTTGTTCCATAAATGTACAATTTAATTATACTCTAAGTAAATTAATTATACAAGCAATTCGATCCAAATTTGTGATTGAACGTTCAAAGATCTTATATATTTCGCAATTAAAACCAAAAATTTTAACGCTTTTATTTTGCTGTTACGTTAAGAATACTTCTCAATTAAAAGGGTTTGTAGATTATTTTTATCACTATGATATAATAATAGTATGAATTCTGATAAATATTGTAAATTCAAAATTTGGATAAAGAATGTTTTATGAAATCAACTCGCTGTTTCATATCAAAATTTTAGACTGTTCCTACTTCAACTTCCTAGCTTAAAAGACTAAAAAATGCAACAAAATACTTTGCAATGCAACGTTAATAGAGGTCATTCAATCTAATCAATTTTATTATCAATCAAATACATTTTATTATGAAGCTAAACAAAATTTCAGACGGCTTAATTTACGAACAACAAAACAAACATGCGTAAATTAATGCATTGCTACAATATCTTATTGTTTGATCTACTATACAAATAAATTTTTAAAATTTCATAACTGGCTTTTAAATTTAAAGATGAAGTGAAAAAATTCTAAGATAGTACTCACCATGCACGTTTCCTCATCGATAGGAGTCCCACCGGTTACCGGTATCTTCGCCAGGGTTCTTGTGTTTCTCGGATATAAAATCCGTTCTGCAAACAGAAATCGCAGAAATGAACAAAAGCGAGAGATATAGTGCAGTCCCCACTAGTCATTGCAAAGCCGTTTCTCTAATCTATTTTTTATTCTATTTACTATTCTATTATCTATATTCTATTCTTCACTATAGGTCTATGAGCCGAGTCTGAACCTGGATAGAGTTCATCTGGTTCCGCCATAAGAGCAGCGCACTTTGCCGCCCTCACCGATAAGGTCATCATCTTAAGCAACGATAATTATAAAATTCTGCCCTCTCATCAATCCTTATGTTACGACAATTAACGTGGAAACATGGCAATAATTACAGATGATACCCACTCGAGAAGAGAAACAAGACGCAAGGCACTATGCTGAATTTTTCGATGCAGAAGAACAAGAGAACGGAATACGAAGACGACGCGTGAAGACACTTTGAAATCGAAACATCTATTGAGGCATCGCACCCCGAGCATCGGGGCTTTTATAGGCGCGCCATCAGCTCCGAAACACACAAGCCCGACACGAAACATGTCAATTCGGACATTTAAAGGCCAATTTTATTGCCCGCATGATACGCGCCTTCCACCACTCTACTCCCCACCTACGCTGTCCCAATAACGTCCGCGTGACGACGTATAAATCGCGGCGCGACCGCAGAATGCGATATTCGCCTGACTGCCAGCCGATTGCTTTTTCTTCCCCCGAGCTTCTTCCCCTAATATACGCGCATGCACGATCACAAACTCCTGAAATGACTATATGAAGTGTGAAGAGATTGAGCCTGAACTTCTTGCCCTCACACATGTCACTCGCTATACTATATACATCGCTGTATATACGTAGATCTTTGCGCAGGAATTTACCGAGGCGAGCTAATTGCTGCAGGCACCAAGTTCACTGCCAAAGTGTCAAAACACCTTGCAATATTCGTCTGGCATTTAATCAATGTTTCTTTACGTCACCGAATTAATTGGAGACAAAAAACAATTCCGAAAAAGATTTTTTTATAATCAAACATTGTTTTTATTTTTTTATAATCTTATTAAATCTTGTGTGTTAACAGCTAAAATTAGAATTTTTATTTTTATAGAATCCTTTGAAAGTTTAAAATTACTTACGTTACATAAACTTTTTTACTTATTTTTGTATATTGTACTGGTTCTACGTGAAATATTGGAATCAAAAGGTTTCCCGTTAGAAATGTTAACCAGAAACTGGCTATTTTTCAGTTAACTTTATGGCTAGAAACCAACATTGCTTGTCATAATTACGTACCAATTATCCGAAATAAATTATGACATTTACACTTCTTTCCTAAAAATGCTCCGAGTTAACGCCTTTTACGAGCGGGCTCCGAGATAACGCCTTTTACGAGCGGGCTCCGAGTTAACGCCTTTTACGAGCGGATTCACAGATAACGCCTTTCTATTCGGAGGCGACGATATTATATTTGTTTTAGAGGAATCACACACCGCAAAACCTGTGAAACCTGTATTTAATTATTAACTCCTATCAATAATTCTTAGTATACAGAAAAGTAAAGGAATTCATTTGTCATTATATTGCATTCTATAAACGATTTTGGAATTCTATATGAAAGTCTCCGTAAGCTAAACGAAAAATTCTTTTTCTTCAATAAAATTGATTATTGCTAATCATATTTTGAAAGTTTCTTCTCAAAAAAAAGATACATGAATGAATTCATGAAAGTAATACGAACTTCACATCTTCTCATATTTATTAAATCACATTTTCTTTACAGATTGGCCGAATTGAGTGAATTATTTACGCCAAAGTATTTTGCTTCTACAAAATAAAAAACCTTCCTCCAAACGAATGTATCGCTTCTACATCTATAGTATATAGTTTAAATATAAAATATATTTATTCATGCTACATGTTTTCAATAATTTACAACTTTTTTTTTAGTTATAACAATTTTTTTTCGTCATCTGCTTACTATCTTTTATAAGCACGTTTTTATATTTGTAATTAAAACTGATTTTTCGAGCTTCTACTGGCAATGGCATGTTTGGACTAGCCCCTTCTGAACACCGGGACCCTGCCCACCTTCGAGAGGGACACTGGAAGCTCGATAATCGACCTGACTCTGGTCAGCCCTAGCTTGGCAAGAGTAGGAA
>JAPYZO010006451.1:0-11059 GCA_030522905.1 Torymus flavipes | reverse complement strand
TGGAATGCGAAAGGAAAATCGAAAAAGTAAAAATAAGTGAATCTCATAAAAGTTTGTCGCCAATGTGAGCTATAAAAGATTTTAAAAAGTTGAAAGCAGGAACGCTTTTCATACGTTGATAAGATATTGTAAGATATTTAAGATATTTTAAGATTTTTTTTTAAGATATTTTTTAAGATATTGTACCTTATATCGACACATTTATTAAAAACAGAAGTTTATTGTAAATGCAAGGCAAAACATATATAATATACACATGTTAGCCCTTCTGATTTGTAGAAGTGTATATTATCTACTTATTCACTAAAAAGAAATAGCAACATATATGTGAACATTTAAGACAGTTGATGTAACAAATCAAGCAAATACTCGAAAATATTTTCATTTCACCTTTCCAATGCCAATAAATATTTTTATTCAGTATATCACATTGAATACTTGTAATTCATCTCAATATCGTACAACATTATGGAATTAACCAAGTCAATCTTAGAGCTCTGTAATATTCCAACCATAAGTATTTTTCAAAACAGCATCGCTGTCAATAACCGCGCAGAAGCAATAATTCCAATCCCATAACCATAAAAAGTTCTGGAATCAATCGAATTATCCCGGTTGTAGACACGCGCGTAGTACCAGATGATAAAAGTAAAGATTCACCTTCCACCTGCAGCATCCGGACGGCCGCATTATGCATTACTATTGCCGCTCGGGGGTAAGAGAGTAGGCAGGCAGGGTTCGCTCGGATCCACTTATATTCGCCCGCTCGCGAGTTTATTACACATGTGTGCGCGAGCGGCCTCGTAAATAATTCCCGGCAATTCGCGCGCGCATAGCCCGGCGAGCCAACTCGTCGCGAGGCGGCGGAGGAGGAAGATGAAGAAGCCGGCTGCGACCCCATACGATGAAGTCCCTCGCTTCAAGAGCTCACCTTTACATATACATCTAAACGCGAGTATTTACGTACACGTAGCGAGAGAGTAGAGAGTAGTGGGTACGGTGTATGGGAGATGAGAAGAGTGGGATTCCGAAGGCGAATTCGCCTCGACGTTGGAGTACAGGGGCAGTAGAAACCGTGTGACGGTAGTAGTGGCTGCTGCGTCGTTGTCGACGTCCTCGACTCTTGTTCCCGGGGCTGTACGCGTACCCGGGTATACGACAGAGAGAGAGAGAGAGAGATAGGGGGAGACAGACAGACCAGATGAGGACGATTATGCATATCCACTTGTTATGAGAGCGGAGCGAGGGAACCGCCCGCGGGGTATAAGGCGCCGCCGCCGGCAACGCGGCTTTCACAAGGGCTGAAAGGACTCGCCGCCGCAACACCCTCCTCTGTCGCCCAGTGGTAGTAGTCGCGCAGTAGTCGGGCGGGAGAGAGGAAGCGTGGATAAAGAGGCGCAGATAGAAAGCTAGCGCTGTGGTGTGGAGAGAGAGGGAGGTGAAAAGGGAGAAGCCAGCGAGGAGGAGACAACTCTCACGCTGGCGGAAGCATAGAGAGAGAGAGAGAGAGAGAGAGGACGAGGAACGCGAGAATTGTGGACTTTACTAATTACGTTGTATTTCGCGTTACGTATATGGGAGGTGCCGGGCGAAGAAGAGGGTGAGAGGGAGAGGAGGAGGAGGAGCCGACGGAGAGACAAGTTTGCCAAAGCTCGCTGCTAATATTATTCGTAAACAAGCCGAGTGATTATTCTTGTGATTAAACCGGGGTGCGACGCTACCGCTCACGGGCAGGCGAGAAGGGACCGTCGCTAATTACAATTCCGTAAATATTAGGGACGGGGGATGATTCGAACTAGTCGCTGTGGCGCGTTAGGCCAATCGCGCGCATAGCGCACAAACAACGGGAGGGCAGAGGCTCCGCGTACCTATGGGAGAGAAAGGCACTTGTGCGAAATGAGAGAAAAGGAGAGCAGCCGGCGGACAGAGCGATATTGTTATCTGCGGCGCGCCCCGGATTATTACGAGAGTATTTCACGGTCAGATTACCACGCGACGCGCGTTCCCCTATTATACCCGCCCTCTCGTTCTTGCTCGAGATGGCCACGATTCTTGTTCGCATTATGCCACCGCGCGTCACTTTTTTTTTAAATTGCGATCGATGATGCGAGGAGAGGAGGAGGGAGAAGCACTCTTTGAAAAAAAAAGTTACGCGACCGCCGCCATTTTCCGAGCGCGAAAAGTTGGACGCGCGCATTACTCCGGGAATCGTCGCTCTCTTCCTCTCCCTGACGAGCGGCGGACGCTCATATTTCATCCTTCATTCACTCATTTTTCACGATTGCACGCTGCGGGAGAAGAGGTGTGCGAGCTGCTACACAAGGAAGTTTAGTGGACCCCCGAGGTACTTACTAATTGCATTATTCACTGTCACGCGCGCGCGTGCAGCCAACTTTTACCGGAGTCGCTCGCGCTAATTAATTATCGGGGTGAGGCCATGTGTGTGGGAGAGAGTGGGAGTGAAGAGATCCTGCGCGTATAGTTATCGCGTGCACGTGTGAAATAAGTAATCTCAAGCGAGAGTTGAGGAAGGGTAGAAGAAGGAGAAGATGGAGGAGAAGGTTGGAATGGATTCCCGGACGATTCTTGAATATGCATATGTCAAGTTGTCCAGGAGCAGCAGCTACCCCCAGACGTCGTTGTCTAAGGTGGCTGCGCTGGGGTTTATGCTTACTCGGGTAAAAACTCCCTTGTTCCTGCTCAAGTGTGTTAGAGAATATTTCGTATTTCTCGATAATTAATACTCAATTTTTTTTTAACGTGGAATTTGCGCTCTTGTGTTCTTGTAGGATTATTAATTAAATGAAATAAGCTGAATCCCGGGGAAAAATGGTGAGATTATTCCGAGCGTATAATTATACAAGCACTTCAATTTGGCGCCGAATTTTTCCGCCAAGAAATTAAGCGCTTGCTCGCACACTTCATAAAACCAAACTTTATTATATTTTACATCTTTCAACAAAGGGCCAGTGATGGGCGGGGCGGGGGTATAAAGCGGGCGTTGCGCGAGCCCCTAAAAAATAGGAAAATGAGCCCACTCGAGCTCGTATAAAAATCTTTTAATTTTTCTTGAATTTTTACGAGGCGCACTTTCGAGCTACAAAAGCTAGAGAGTATTTTACGACGCGAAGCAAGCTTTCTCGACACTTCCTTTATTTTTCCATGCGCGCTCGCGCGGCTTTTTGTTGAAAGACCCATGAAACACTTTAGTGGGATTTACAAACTCGTGATCTGGTTTTTGTCAACCCTGCGAGAATGTCCGCGCGACCTTAACGACAAAGTCGCGCGTTTGCTTTATCGTTTAGCATTAAGTCGGCTGTATTATTCAAATTTTATCGAACGCTTGAATCGCAGATGATGACTTTGTATACTCACTCGATATACGACTGCACAGATATATGGTTTTCTTACGAAAATACAGGTGCGATTTGTCGGAACAGGCGCTCGTCCATATATGCATTTTTTATTGATGCTTATTAGCATATACGCATACCGGTGCGATAAACACAAAAACACTTGTGTAATATTACCCGCGATAATATTTTTTGTGTGTCCAATTTTTTGTTTGTTGATTCGTCAAACAGGCGTTCATTCGTTTTGCGAGCTGCAGCCACGCCGGTTTTCTTTTTATTCGGTGCACGTGCAAATGTTTGTCCAAAATAAAGCGTATCAGTTTCCTCGGCGCTCTTTGTTCAATTAATTTAAAAACACCTTTTTTCGACGGAAAATTTAGCTCGAGTATGCTCGCGTAGACGAAATCCGTATATTTTTAAGCGTTCATACAAACATTCTCATAATGAAGTTACACGGAAATACCTGGCATTCTGTAAATTTTGCAAAACCATTCGATTCTCTTCTATACGTAATCGCCCTTTCGCTTTGCCTTTCCGTCTCTATTTCGCGTAAAAAGCGTATGAGAGCACGGGTCTGAAAATTTCCGAGAACCGAGGCAAAGTAACATAACATAGACACAGACTCGCTAGCAGAATAGTTCGAAAAAGATTTCCCATTGTAACCAAATAGCGGAAATGATTTCACGCGGCGAATCGAAGATACAAAGTAGATTATGCAGGGAAATGAAAATGAAAAAAAAGAAGCGCACGCGCGTGCACGTGCCTCTGTTGCAGCGGCCGAGATTGCTTATACGGGGTGAGTTGGAAAGCAATTTTCGCTACTGTCTATTACGCCGTGCTGGCTCGTTTGGCCAATTCGCGAAAAAATGAACGGGAGCAGAAACGGCCTACGATCGTTAACAATCTCGGGAGGTCACGCGACTCCTTTTCGCGAATTAAAATAGAAGTTTCGAGGCGTGGGTAGGGAGGAAGAAGGGTGATAGGAATCGAGCGCCTGAGACACTACAACCTGGCCGTGTTCCGCTCTCACCTCTCTCGTCCTTCTCTCTCTCTCTCTTCCTCTCCATCCCTTGGAATTCGACGGGAAGACGGGCGGAGTAGTGCAGAATCGACGCGCGGGAATGCCTGGGAGAGAAGGGGGTGTTAATGCTTCTATCTTGCTCTCGATTGCACGGTTCTGCCGTCTCCTTCCTTCCCTCTTCGTCTCTCTCTCTCTTCCTCTCTCTTCTCGCTCTCTCCACCTTCCTCTACACCCGCACGGCGGCGGTGGCGGCAGCGGCGTCTAGCTCATTCAGCCGACCTTCCTCGTTTTGGATTCGCAGCCCGCAATTACGGCGTCGCTTAATTCGTAAACCGTTTGAATGCCTTAATGAACGCTCGAACGCGAAGGCGAAGGGAGAATATTGGGAGGGAGAGGCGAGGGTGGGTGGGCGCGCGCTCGCGAGCGCATCCAAAAGGGAATTCTCCCCCCGACAAGGTAATCGGGAAATCATATTTCGAATTCGCCCCGCGGAGATATAGAGATAGAAGATGGAGTTAGAGATAGAGAGAGAGAGAGAGAGAGGGGGGGGGGGTTAGTAGAGAGAGGAAATGGAAGAGGAGAGCGGAGCGTCGGAGCGCGGAAAAGGACACAATAAAACGAGTAGCTAGGTAGAGGAAGGAGCAAAGAGAGAATGAAACACTGGGAGAATGCGCCTTCTATCCGTTTAGAAATGATAGTCTTGCTGCCTCTCTATCTTTCTCCTTCGCTCGCTCTTTCTCTACCTTTGTTAAAGTGATTGTCTTTATGAGAAAAAGTGCGCTTAATATTCTACCATCCTGAATATTAAACTGCGACAAGACGTTATTCGATTGACTATTAAAAACAAGATTTAATGCGGAACTGAAGGGGAAAATATAGAATAAATTTTAAGAATTGAAGTAATGTTTTAATCCACGATTTCAATGCACGTCAGAGAAATAGCTCGCTAAAATATATGCAGAAATTTGATGAACGCGTTAGTACAAAAGCCATTTAAAAGTATTCAAAAAGTTGGGGAACTGGAAAAATGGGATTTAAATTTATATCGACAGCTAGAAGTCATAGAAAAATCGTATTTGATGCGAGAAATTGTAAGGAATTTGCCAAGTTCTCAGATTATGTTTGAGGTATTACAGCGAATAATGTTGAATATTAAAAGTAAAACTTTTGAAATTTAATAAAATTTTAATCTTTCAGCGAGTTAAAATATTCTCAATTGACTGTACTTATCCATTTTAGCTGAAATTTCTATATTTGATATTATCATTTTTTTCACGCTTTAAATAAAACCGTCCTTCGGGAACTGATTTATTTTCATTTCATTGATTTTTATATAAAAGGAAACATCAGTCGCTTCGTTGCATAAAATGCATTTATAAATTATCAAGTGGAATGTTTAATTAAAAGCAGCATCATTTTAAAATAATAAAAATAACTAATGCATAGCTCCACGAGCACCAACTTTTTTCTGAAAGAAAAAGCGGACTATAGTTAAAGTTTCAGAAGCTCGTAAAATCGTGGCTTATTTTCCGAGCACAAGAGATTCGGGATTTATAGCATTGTAGCAAGTGACTTCTTATTACATAGACTTTGTACTTTAAATCAACTTCTGAACTACACAGTGTACTCTAAAATTTCGTCCGCACGAAAACAAACATGTGTTTACAACCAGTTTTTGTGCTGCAGAAATAAGCTCCGATTGTCATTTAAAAGTATAGATTGCATCGTTGAAATTTATGACATTTTTTGCCTCCTGACGAAATCGTTCGTCAGATAATTTATAAATAAATAAAATGACTGGTGGAGATTGAATGACGACGATCTTTTCCAATTCATCGAACCAAACATTTTTATGTTATTATTTAGTGTATTGGAAAAGTATACTGAATCCGAATAAATATTTTCCATATTACTAATATAATACCAACAGCACCGATAAGCTATTTATATTCGATTGGGAAAATCAATACAATTAGTACTTCTACGTAGCCATATACAAACTAAGCGTAACCTTAAGATTTCAATTCATAATAATTTCCACTGATTAATATCCCTTTGTTCGCTACGCTAGAGTCTAGAGGGCATTTTTCCGCGAAGATATTCACTTTCAAAGATAGAGACAGAGCGGGAAGGGAAGAGAGAGAATTATCATTTCCGGCAGGATAGTAAGTGCTACTCTTATATGATGTGCATTTGCACGCGAGAGATCGCAGTAGGACGAGGGAGAAAGAGAGAGAGAGAGAGGGAGAGAACAGCGTCACCCGCCTGTCTCGCCAACATTGCGCACACGCTCTCTCGCTCCCTCTCCGAATTCTTATTACATTTTACCTAATAACGGATTTCGTTAGAGTGAAATTACTGCCTACAACTACTCTCCGCCCCCGGGGGCAGAGAGAGAAGTTGGAGGTACTATATGTATACCCGCGCAGAGAGTGCGGGAGAAAGTGTCGCGCTAGAATCCGCTTTTGCGCTTTTGAAAATGTCTCGCGCGCTCGCGACTCTGTTTAAATGGATGCAAATTGAGCGACGAATGTAAACGCGCCTCGTTACGTCGGAGCTAGAAAAACGAAGAGGTGTAGTAAAGGGAGTGAGAGAGACACATTGCGTAGTGACTAACAGTGTACTGCGCCGTGTTGTGCGAAATAATAATGCTGTGTAGATTTATATCCTTTGTCGCTGCATTAATATTCGCAACAAAGAGATGTCATTTGATATGTCATTGATCGGTAGAAAGAAGAGAGAGGGACTCGCGCAATCAATTCGCATCATTTGCATATATATGGGATATAGACAATCAAAATATTTCTGTCCTCTCTCGCTTTCATTTTTTTCCTTCAAAACATTGTTAAATCCGGATGGGATAGATCAAATTCCGAATAAATTAGCATACACTTGGCCAGCAGGATATAACGAGATGAGCTTCGCGGAAATATGTACGTAATTTTATGTATCGTTAACAATTTGCAGCATTAATTTTCGGTTTTAATGACTTTTCGGCTTCGAATAACGATGAACTGACTCCCTCACTCTCTCCCTCCCACTCTTTCCTTCTCTTCTCCCCGGCATTTCCATGAATTCTTTATGACAAAGTCGACATGGGATTATCGATTGCTTTATTTGTATCACTTTTATTCCAGCGACGTTGACGCTGCTGTTGCTCGCTTCTCGACTCGCTCTTGCTTTATCTGGTATTATGCGTATTTTCATCCTTATCGCGCGTATATACGCAGATGCGCGCTTGCATTGCCATGCCGTTTAATTAAAAATTTCATTTGTTATATAAAGGCTTTTCTCTTTCTCTTGTTACAGGTAAGGGATCCCGAGGCTGATTAGCTTCTCGTTCTTTGACGCTGCTGGTAATCCCGATCTACCAGGGGCGAGCGCGCGCGCTCACGAGAGGAAGAGAGTTCCGGCGATTCATCCTGACGAGGTGAAATAAAAAATTTATCTCGGCTGCGAGTGCCGTAATAATATTTCTTTTAGACTCGTAAAAAAAGCGAACGCGCGCCGCCACCACTTCCGGAAGTTATAACGCGGAAGAATTTTATTGCCATCCTCAATATTAAAAGAGATGGACGAATTCGTTTATGTCAAAACGTTATATATATATATAAGCGCGCGATAGCAATTGAATAAACATAATATAAGGCCAATAAATAATACACGAGCGTGCTTTACGTGCGCGTATTTCGCAGTTCGTGAAGCTTCAGAGTGCGTATATCGTATATAGCGAGTTGTTATACCGACCGAGCGAGTTATGAGAGTAGCGGCCTGCACTGATCTTCCGCGGCGTCGCCCGATGGCGCCACCGAATCTCGCCGCTCGATTTCAATTTATGCAGCGCAGCTAACGTTTTACGAGAATATTATTTTTATCATTATTAACGTAACGATGATGTTAAAAGTGATAATGTTGAGAATACTTTGATGCGCCTAACTGATCGATCTCTTAATGCACCCGCGTTACTTTAAATGTTTCAGGGGAGCAGAAAATCTATTTTTAAACTCTCTGAGCTGAGCCCGTGACAACTCCATTCTAGAATATTATAGTTGGTTAATGTAAATTGTATTTTCTCTGTATTTACTTGGCGTTACAACTGAACGTCAAAACAGTACCAAAAGCGGAGTTTGATAGCGTCACATCAATTAATCATGTCATTGTAGCTCCAAAATACCTCAACATCAGGTAACACGACACAATAGGACTACCTTACAGCCCATTACCCTTCCGCTAAAAATACCACGCAACGTTAACCGTCCTCTTTGCGATTCTCTTCTCGTCATACGTCGCATTATACCCTCACAACTCTCACCCTATTCCTGCTCCCGATATTCTTATCCTCCAATGCTTCGGTTCTGTTACCAGGCGCGACAGCCGCGCGAGATTTGACGAAATTAAAGGCCCTAAATTATTAACGCCCGACGCCCGACTATTATATATAGCAATACGGCGGGGGGGAGGGTGCGAGACATCGCCGTGGTTGTCGCGTTCCTCGCCGGGGGCATCGCCCCATCAGCCTCGCGGCCGCCACATAGCCAACATCGCGTCATGGCTATATGCACTCCCTGCGTGCGTGCGTGCATGCGTGTCGGCCATGTGCCGCGAGAGGTGAGGCTCAGCTGTGCGCGTTAAATCCCGGAATTATTATGGGCGGTTGCGCTTCGATTATTCGCAGGCGACGCGCTGCTGCTGCCGCGCATCGTAAACTGCAGCCGCCCGCGTGTGTATATATATATATAGCCCATGGTTCCCGAAAAAAGCGACGTCCGGGCGCGATGACGATGGGGAAAAAAAGAGTTGTGTATAGATAGGAGGGGGTGGTGTATGTCCGGCGATTAGACGTATGCAGATTATTGATTTTGCATGCGGTGGTGGTGCCGACGACCCCCAGGACGACGAACTTTGCCGTCGCGGTAGTGGTTCTCTCTCTCTCTGGCACTCTCTTGGCGAAAATTCGGTTGGCTTACGGCGCGAAATTCGCCCGGCCGCGTCAATTATCAGCGAATCGCGTTTACATTGAATTTTAAGGCACGTCTGTCGTTCGTAGCGAGCGAGCGCGAATTGATAATAATTATCAGATTCTCGGCGCGGGCACGTATATGGGCGCGCTGAGATCGTAACTGGCGCGTGAATTATGCAAATATCCTTTTCGGCTGCGATTATATTCCGGTAAAATTCGACGCGACAGCTCTGACTTAATTGACTTTGGCTTTATACACACGTTGCCGTATATATATATCGTGCTGTGTGTGTATATGTATATGAAAGCGCAAGGGTATGAGGAGAAATGTTTTATGGCAAAAATTATCCGCGTTATTTTTGTTTTCGTTTCGCCCGACGACCGCTTGATATGCATGATATTATGCGGCTTTATTTTATTTTTCGAGAGGGAATTTAAAAAAATAGACGGTTTTTGTTACGCAAGCTCGCGTACGCGTAAGTGTTAATCCGGATAACGAAAAAGTGTATGTATATATATGTACGATATCTTTTGCAAATTTATCTCTGCGTGTTTGTTGCCCGAAGTGGATTTGTTACCGGCTGTGTCCGGCATACATTTTATTTTTAAAATATTCGTTTACTTCTATTTCAACGAAAAAAAAGCTATACAGGGCTGGGTCAGGTTAACGAACTTGACTGGCTAATTGTTTTAGTATACATATGTTCTAGTATCGTTTGCACATTGTTCTGTATGTATACACACGCGAAATATCCACATATACACTTGGCGGTTAAAATCAAACTAAAACTTTCCGTGCGATATTGTTTTTTGTAAATCGACCTGATCAAATAACAAAAAAAACTTAACAAAAATGTGTATCATCGCTTATTGCTCTCTAGTGGCGAGTTTCATCGACAACGTAACAAAAACGGCTCGTTTACGATGCGATCGCATAAATCGCTTCAATTTTTATACGCAAAAAATATATTTATTCCACGAGACTCAACATTTATTCAGTTTATTTATTCGAGCAAGCGCGAACTAGCGAGCAAGAAGAAAGATTCGTGTTTTCACCTCATTGATGCATTTTGAAAAACTCTTCAGCCGCGCCACGTGCAGCAATTTCAATTTAAAAAAAGAAAGAACCACTATGCAAGTGTATCCTGAGCACAGAAGCATTGTATCAACGTGAAATCCATAAAAAAAACGAATAAACATCGTAAAAATCATATTTCCATAAAATAATAAAAGAAAAAACAACCCAGTCCGCCAGTAGCACACCGCGGAGGTACGAATCTACGAAAGTCCAACGGCTTCAGGATTCTCTCATGCGAGGAAACAGAACGTATACACGCGTATATATACAGAGAAGTGCAAGCGAAAGAGAGAAAGAGAGAGAGAAGCCGCGAGTGGCTGCGCGACTGCCTGTTTTTCTCTCCCCTGGAAAACGCACATTTTTTCCTCGGCCACGCTCGACTTGCCGGTTGCTACCACGCGCACACAAAGCGAATTTCGCGCGCTCGTAAAAAAAATATTGAAGTCACCATATTAAAAGGGAAGACGGATGTAGCAGCAGCAGCAGCAGCAGAGCTACCTTGCTCCCTCGCACGCGCGCCAGGGGTTTATTACCAATATATTCGCAGGCGCTTCTAACGTGTCTTCCCCGGCTCCCCTTTTCTCTTACCCGAAGCCTATAAAAATGTAGGCCGAATCGACACGCTCCTATTACATCATACCGCGCGG
>JAPYZO010006450.1:0-27970 GCA_030522905.1 Torymus flavipes | reverse complement strand
GAACGCGTATGTATACACTAGGGGTATCATCACGGTACGTCGCGGAAATCATCGGCGTTTATCCGCCCGTGTGGGTTTACCCAACGTTCCTCCGTATTTTCGTCACTTCCTGACCCACTCCCTGATGCCGCGCGACTACTTACTTACTCTCCTTGCCGCGGCGGCATTTCGCAAAAGCGCGCCGTCATATATACAGCGACTCTTCGCATAGTCGTTGTCTTCGAGTTTCGCGTTAAAGCAGAAAAGGAGGCAAACGAGCGGGGACAAGCAGAAAAATTTTGCATACGCATTATGCAGAGACCTCCGAGCTGAGCCGTGCATTCGCTCGCGTGGACTATTTATAGGACGTATACTATACATTAGGAGAAAGAGAGAGAAGAAGCTCTTGAGTATAAAATATTTCTTTCTCGATCGCGAGCACTTTGGGGGCTGGAATTTTGCGCGCAAAGGTGACGCAACTGTGTTATTTGCTCGCACGCTGACGCGACTCTCTTCCGCTTTTTTCTTTTCGCATTTGGGAGTGGATGTGTGTATGTATGATGTGCGTTATCGGACGCCACGTTGTATGCGAGGAGGAGAAAGTCTCTATGACGGAGATGACGATTATTTTTCGGAGAAAATCCGTGACAAAAATTAAAACCAAGAGCATTGTGTGAGCACGCCGGGTCTTTATCTAGTCGCGCATACATGGCACAGGAAAAGAGAAGACATCGTTCGGTTTGACACGGGATGGAATTCAAAAAATGTTATCTAAACGAAGCATGCGAGCGCGTGCGCTATGGCCGCGCGGTCAAATAAGAGATTTTTTTTATCCGCGCGCGCGGACGTGCATTTCGAAACCGAAAGCTCGAAATGTCATTTTGCTCGCGAGCGCGCCGGTATTGTCAGGAAATTGCACAATAATTTCGTGTATATTTATAAATATGTGTGTGGTAGAAAAAAAAATTGAAACTTCTTTGATATATACCTGCTTACTATACGGTATATGGCATTAGTTGAATATTCTATGCGCGTGCTTAATTTCTTTTAATTTATATGGTAAAATGCCGTATACGCTCGGGAATCCCTCGAAGAAATGGGAGATTTCGGTTGCTACACAAAAAAAGATTCATATCGCGATATATTATTGTATAGACCTTGAAATGTATATACGAGCTACTTTCGTACATACGTATTTCTGCTCTCGAGAATAGTTTTGTAAAAGATTATAGCAAACGAAGTAATGCTTATGCATTAGCGTGAAATTAAAAAAATTCGCAGCGTACAATAACAGCCAATTTTCCACTCACGCGCGTACAGAAAACCTGTGTACATATGTATATATATTTGAAATTGAATGCCTTCGACTTTTTATAGTTTTCTACTAATATTCTTTCTAACCATTGAAACTTTACAGTCAAAGTAATAATTCAGAAAATGGCAAAAAAAGAGGAAAGACATATCCAGTGACAATCGCTTATCGCTCAGCTCTCGCGCTTGGCAATACCCATTACCTATGGAAGATCTTCCATTCAGCGACAGCCCATCTCACTACTCTCTGTCTTTCAGCTCCGTAACGGATTCCTAATTCTCTTAAAACAAAAGCGACTTTCAAACTCGGCACAAAAGAGCGAAACGTGCCTGCGACTTCTTTTCTGGCCGCGATGCGCGCGCGTATACACACACACACACGCACATGCGCGCGGGTATTTCGCCATCGACGTCACATTTCCAGCGCTAGTTATGAAACGGCACATTACTATACCCATACCGATACACACTGCGTAAGTACAGGGGAATAACGCGCCGCTCGTCGTTCCAATAATCCGCGAGCGCGCAAGTGCACACACACATTATATGTATGTATACATATAAGCGCTATATGGCGGTACATACGTGACATAATGACATGGGCATGAGTATACATGCAGAAGGATATTGTGCTGAAGAGATAGGGCTTATGGACATGTCTATGCTGGGTGGTAGGATTATGTGCGAGAGTCGACGGAAGGAGTATAAGCCTTGTTTATATGACTATAGGGCTTCTGTGACTTACGTACGTACGTGATTGGTAATTACGGTTAATTCACGCTAGTCAAATGCTCATGTTTAGTTCGTCAGTTGATTAATTCATTAGTTCATTAGTTCAGTGTCAAGAAAAGAGTGGAATGATTTTTACTTTGCTATTTTTATTAAAAAATTAGGTTGTGCTTATGCGGCGAGAATCTATCTACAATGCGGATGATGGCGATGTCTTTGTAGAGCTTGGGGTAAATGTTGGTTCAGTGGAAATTTATAGCGCACTGACTTTTTTATTGAACTAAAGTACGTCATTAAAGGTGAATGAATGTTAAAGAAGGAGCGTTTTAAACGAAGTAATTGTATTTGGAAATAAATATGTTTATAATTTTTTTTTTTCCTATAAAAAGTTTCTTGTAAATATACTTGGATGAAATATATCAAAATATATTAAAAGCAGTACGCTCTAGAAGTTTTACTGATAAAAAGCTTCGAGATGGTGATATCATGAAGTAACATTTATGCAAAACCTACCTATTATGCATATCACTTGACCTTAGACGAAAATATGCATTAAATACTAAATTTTTTGTTGGGTATGCAAAAATTTTGTCCATCATCGAACCTCTTTGTCTTCCAATTTATTTTCCCGCAAAAACTCTAAAGATTGTTTTAGTAAGCAAAGCACATTAAAAAATTCTTTTCATTGTTAGTATTCATGAACTTTATTTTAAAACTTTCATGTTTTATACCTTTGATCTCTTACAAAATTATGGATAACAATAACTTTTATAATCGGGTTTTGAAAAATGTTAGTCAAGAAATTACTTGCACTCGGAGCGATTCTCAATTTTAAATTCAATCAAAGTCAAAAAAATTAATGTTTTCAATTAAGGTAATTTAATTACATGCTATCAAGGAATTAATTGATTTCAATTGAGAAATGAAAAGTGTATCGATTTATGAAATGTCGTTCAAAGATTAGATTGTAAGTAACTTGAGTATGTGAAGTAGGTTTACGCGCAGCTAAAACGGTTTAGTGTCGCGGAAGAAACGATAGCTTTTCGATTGGATTTGCGCATACATTGACCTTTGGCTCGCACGTGTGTTTAGCATTTTACTCGCTGCGGCTGTTATACGTTTAGAGAAAAACATTTCCAAGCCTCTCCGTCTCGCGTTTTACTTTATTTACACAACCTTTTCAACGTACGTGTTATTTATTATATATAGTTTGATTTATGCAATTCCTTTTCACATTTATAAAATATAACAAGCTTGTAAATAAATAAATTATCAGATGATTAATTCATTACAGTGAAAACCAATCAGACTTATGTAAAAAACTTATGCAAATATCAGAGTCGTTACATATATTAATTTATGAAAGTTTTACTGGATTTTCATTACAGAAAAAGTACAGTATACCCTGATGAAACGCGCGCTTGCCGGATTATCGGCAAAAACTTCGTATACGAACGTCTTTCTTTCTCGTCCATCACCGTAATTATAGTAATTATTATTTATTCCGATACATCGTTTAACGGCTTTTCATTTCCCCTGCGCAATTGATTGCGACGACAGAGTGTCAGGCACTCATCCAGCAATGTTTACTCCAAAAATTTATTACCGCGCAATTCATATTTTCCACAAACTTATATATCCTATAATTTCCATCCTCGCATATAGTCGTCGTATAAACAAGTTACGCAGCCGCTACTCCCGTCGCCGTCTCGAAATGCGCTTACGTCGCGAAACGAAAGAGAAGAAAAAACGGCATTTCTCGGAAAAGGCGACAACGAAAAGGTTCACGCGCTTGTGTGTGCGCGCATTGAAAGTCCTGTGCCAGCTTAGATTGCAACTTTGATTTCGCCTCGAAAAAAAGGCGCGCGAGAGCGACTTCAAATATCGCGCACTAGACGACGCAGCGGCTCCGAAACTCTCTCACACTCGCGCGCGCACGCCTCGACGATAATAAGAACATGTCGTGTATCGTGTGTAATACTAAGAATTCAATAGTCAGCGCGTTCCGACAGATAAGCTGCCGCCGAGACGCAGACGTCGACGCGAGTTCGCTCGCGCACGGCTGCAGGGAGTCCTTTTCGAGGGTCTCTCCTTACGCTTAGCGCACACCGCCTCCTCTCTCCCACATCCTGCGAGGGCAAAATTCAAAGCCTATACATAATTCTAGAGCTTAACGTATACGTTATGGTGCTCGTGCACTTTTTTGAAACTCCGGTTCTATGGTATATATATATATATATATATATATATATTTTATATCATTTGCGTACGTGCGCCTGTAGAGATAATTTCGTTGGACAATTTATCTATGAGTGTGTTTTATTTTAGAAAAACAAATTAACCGTTTATTACGATGATAATTGAGCGTAATTACATGCTTATCAATAATTGGTAGAACAAAACGCGATAGCAAAAAGTACGCGGCTTAATTTTTTCACGTATGCCGTACGGCAAAACTATATTCTTCGCGACACCCGCAGCCCAGAAAGAAATATATTGAGTGAATATTTAAAGAAAAATATTAAATTTCTTTTAGATGTTTTAAAATTTTAGAACTTTCTTGCGTAGCATTAGATTTTTAGAGCTAATAAAATCAACTGGAAATGCATACGAAAAAAAGTTTAGTCTCTATAATTATATTACGACCGATGCACCAGACAAACATTTACCTCGGAGCTCGAGCCATCTATCAACCCACGCTGAAAATAAGTATAATCAAATGCTCTATACGTGATTTACTCGTGCTCTCAATCGCATTACAGTCCCCGTTTGTTTGATCTACAAAATATATACACACACACACACGCATATACATATAATAATCACCTCTTGAGACTCTCAACGGCTGGCGCCATTTGGAGAAATCGATCATTCGTCAACGCGCGATCTCTCGAGTGCGCGCCCTTAATTTTCTGCTCTACTAATGATGTCATTGACTCGCGCTCTCACGCGCGTGTATACACGAAAAATCCACACTTGGATATATACATACACACATACGTGCACATAGGTATACTGCGCCATCGCACGAGTGGCGCGTTTTGTTCTATTACCGTGGCACGCGAGCAAGTCCTAGATGAGCCGGAAATGCAGTTTGCGCATATATATGTTGTTGCAAAATATAGCTGACTATCAGTCGAAGCACTATAACAATGACGTTCATTTCGACGTTATTGTCGTCGAATCTTTTTATAAGTATCGAAATACAAGAGAAAACACGACACAGTTGCACAGGGACGAGCGATGCTCGTTACTCGGATGCCAATTAATTCTGTCATCAAACTTGTAATGGAGGATGATTTATTTTCTATTTTTTTTTTCTTACAGCTTGAATATCGGTGTGTAAAATATATAGTAACTGAATTTTACAAAATATTAAGATTATTTTTTAGGCGGCAAATCAAATTAATAACTGGAAGTCACGGGTAAAATATTTTTTACCATTTTACCTTGAAATTGGATTATAAAGTTTGTTACAAAATTGAGACATACTGCTACTTTCAACTGACCGTTATTCCTTTTTTTCTATTATACATGAAAAAATAAAATAAAAAACATAAACTAGCCACTGCTACTCACTTCACGACCTTGGTACCTTCAACTTTGACCCATTTCTCTTACCCCCCTATCAGCTCCTTTCGTTAACAGCGTGACGCTATCCTCGATATCAATAAATATCGAGTCGAAAAGTGCAAATTGCCGTGTCGCTCCTCCTCCTCACCCCGGCTCGTTCGCGCGCGTTTTTGCTGCTCCGTGAGGCGTTAAAACGGCGCGCGCGCGCCTTGCTTGCGCGACTTTTCTCGACGCCTCGCCTTGTACCATTTAATACTTTCGCGCGAGAAAAGCGCCAACGAGGTTTTCCTTCGCGGCGCGAAGGTGCGTGCAGGCAGATCGTATTTCGCGATGCGTGCTGTAGCGTATATACGACCGCGCGGCTGAGTACTATACTATACGCGATTTATTTTTCTCTTATGTGCCGGCCGTGCGGAGAGCTTCCTCGCAGCGTCGAGGAATGGAAAGAGTTCCAATCGAATTCAGATTGAATTTGCATTAGACGTTTCTCAATTGGCTTTTTTGCGCTTCTCGCGAGCGCGCGCCGACTACTCTCGGACGTGATTTCTATTTGATTTGAATGACGTTTTAATTATCGTAAAGCGCGAGAATGGAGGATAGAATTACGCTTAGCCAGGTGTTTTTAATGGCGTTTTTTTTTCTTCAAAAACTGTATAGTTTGGCTAAAACGGAAGTTTCCACGGCTATATATTAAAACAAAGTAATTACAAAGTTTATCTAATCGATACCATTTATGATATTTTAAGTCAAGATAGCATATTCTAAAATAATATTTAACTCAAATAGTTGGTGTAGTGATATTAAATAATGCTCCGTAAAATATATATTTAAACGAGCAAATAAATTACGCTTTAGCTTATCTACAAAGAACTTTTTCCTAGTACACGTAAAGTGCACGCAGTTTTACAAGTCAAATTTTTCATATAAAAGAAATCTCACCGTCTAATTTTTAAATTTACTCGCGCACTCCCGGCGTTTAAAAGAATACTTTAAGTGAACAAATAAGTCGAACTTTCAAAGTCATACGACAATTAAGTATTATATTCGAAACCTGAAACAACAAACCGAAATGAAAAAATATCCTGTTAAAAATTACAACGAGTCATAATTCGGATTGGCTAATATACAAACGAAAAACGATGAAAACTATAACACGAAGTTATTAAAAAAAAGAGTGTCGATTTCAATATACAATTGAGATTCAAGATACGTAATTAATACCGAGAAACCGTTCAACTATATCATTACCAAATAATGAGATTGCGCGGCAGCGTACGAATGACAATTCATTAGCTCGAGACGTCCCCCTACAAGAAAACCCCTCCCCACGAAATTTCCAATAGGTATACACGCGCAACCTCGCGCCGCGCGTACTGCAGCAGCGTGAAAGTCCGTCTCCCGCGACCATATCCTTTTCCATCCTATTAAGCGCCGCTAAGGCCGCGGGCTTTTCGTATCGTCCACAAGGAAAAAAAGCGCAACGCTTGTAATTCTGTCTAATTTCTCGTTTTCTGCGGCTTGTATGTACGCTACGCGCGAGTGTATTATATATATAAGAATAATAATATATACCTGCGCGCGCGACAGGCCGTGTGCACCGGAATTACTTAACCAATTTCGCGGCCTCGAAGTCGCCGCCGCGCGGCGCTTAACGCGCGTAACAACGCAACTCGCCGCTATAGCGCGACTATTGATATACGCGCGCGCGCGAAGGTGGGCTCTCGCGCTCGCATTATGCAGCGTATTATGCGAGATAAGGGAAACCGCCGCTCTTATATTCTTTATCGGCGCGCCAATTGACAGGCCGCGCGACTTTTAGAAGGAAATAGCGATATCGCACCAACTATACGTGTATGACTTCTTTTCGGTCGAGGAGTGCGCTATATACCTTTACGGCTATAGCACGAATATTCTTCAAAATTCTTCGTATTTTAGTCGCCAACTTAATAGCGAAACTGTGGAGGAATAATTTTTTAACACAAGCCTCGAGTGATAATATATATCTTATTGTATGATTGCAGAAGCGTTATGTTTTATCAAGATAAGTTGCAGTATTGACTGCTTTTTACAACTATTAAAACAGTTGTGCCGACGATACATTGTAGTGGAGTGCTGCCGCACGTTTGAGTTACGAGAATTCTATCGGCGAAGAAAAATAAATCTCTTTGTTAATCGATCGATCGTGACTTTAGTTATATCTACAATTTGAAAATTATTTCACAAGTCGACAGATTTCTTAATAACGCAGGTAAATGAGTATAATGGACGCCTCACTACTCGAACCGCGTTCAAATAGCCGCAGTCCAACGAGGTGTATCGAGAGCCTGCTAAGTTTCACCAACAAAACAAAATGAAAATATAATATTCTATAAATCGCGTTTATCGTACCGTCGAACTCGACATTCCGAAAAATATAATTAATTAAGAAAATATTCGATCGGCAAACCTTGTGACGCAGATGCATTGAAAGGAGAAAGAGCCGCATTGTCATGCGCATAAAAGCACAATATTGTTATCGCAAGTGAGATACAAGATCAACAATGATATCAGTTCAACAAACCGCGTACGCACGCTGACTTCATAATTTAGCGGCGAAAGTAAACAAACGCGAAACAAGGAATGTTTCAGAGTAGCAGCGGTGCTCGCGCACTCCTCACTCGCGATACGGGAACGCGAAAAATGAACCACCTCTTCTGAAATTTTCAACGCCCAAAGGAGAAGAGAGAGAGAGAGAGAAAAGAGAGTGAGATCGTCATTTTTCATTCTCACCGTCTAGGTGTATAGGCGACTCGCGGACACGATCGAGGCCGAGGCCTCGCGAAACGCTTCAATTAGAATCGCGACTTTTAAACGCGCATCGCGATGCGCTCGCGCGCGCGCGCATGGCTCGGTCGAGGCGAACGTACATATATACACGCGAGAGTAGCCTGTGTGCAGCGCGCAAGAAGGACAACTCCTCTCGGGAACGTTGTGTAAACGATCGTTGCAACACTACATATATCGCCACCATGGTAATTGACTGGACTCGTCGTCGTCGCGCTCTGGACTTGCCCCTCGCGTACTCGCTCTCTCTCTCGCATATACATGCGTGTGCTTTATAGGCTCTGCCAATTCGTCATCTATCGTGACTTGCGCCTATATGTGTCTGTGCTCGCGCGCGCTCCGAAATGTCGTTGCATGCTGCCGCGCGAGAGGTGGGCAAAAAATTGGAAAGCGATCTCGGAGGACTGAAATAGTTTATTAACAAGCGATATATGTGTGGAGGTTTTTTAAAATCACTTCATAAACATCATTACGCGCTGAGGTATCGCAATAAGTTGACATTTTTTTTTTCTAGATTATTTGAGAGAGGGAGAGAAAGTTATGTAAGCTATGTACAAGTGACTAAGGACATTTTTAATTTTAATAGTACGACATGGGCAAAAAAAGTTTTCAATATTATATGCGTAAAATATTATGTATTAAGCAAGATATTCAATATTTTTATTTACCGTTTAAAAAATTTGTAAATGAATTCATCTTGAATATATTTATTACGGGATATTTATAAGAATGCTCGAGTAAATTTATTGAGTTATGTTCGAATGAATCTCTCATATAGCAGAACTTTGATGAAACGGTATATATTAGATGACGTCGCGTCATTCGAGGCTCTCGGCTGTATATTTAATAAAAAGTGTAAAATTATCGTATAAAAAGTTAACGTTTGATTTAAAATCTCTTTACGACCAATATAGTTAAAGACCGACGCAACCTGATTGTCTGCATTGTATGTGCGCAAAGCTGCTGTATTGGTCGTGCTTAATGGGTGTACGTTACATGTTTTTAAATAAATAATTATACTTCCACGGTACAGAGTCCATTTTCTACTATGCATTTACATACATTATACGGCTGTACTTTTTCCATAATTTTAGAATTCAAACGCTCGAGTAATTGACGAAATACTTTTTATTCTTAAAACACTATGATCAGCTAATATTAATGAGCATGATAAACAGTTTTTTACGAGAAACTTCATCGTCACTTGAAAAATGCAGCTTTATACATTTAGATTCGTATTAGAAAAAAAAAAATAGAAATAGAAAAAACATGGCTTACTTTGTGCTTGAAGACAGCACGAACACCGGCTTCTCGTGGCCGTTTCGGAAACCGAACATCCTAGAATCCGTCACGTTCATGAATCGGCGAGAAAATACGTAAATGAAATTCCGCGATCCTATAGCTACGCTTCACTCGCCCCATCCGAAGTGTGAATGAATGATGGCACTCCTTCTTCCTCAAGACCCAAGGTACAGGTCCTTCAAGTCCGAACTGTCCTGGCGAGCGAGCGCGCGCCCTTTTTTTCGAAAAGCGGCGAACCGCGCGAGCGCCGAGTGACGACTGCGCTTGCGAGCAGTCTCCGCACAGGTACGACGTGCCCGCGACGGCAACGCCAACGTCGCGCTGACGCGATTATCTCTCTCTCTCGCTCTTTTTACCCCTCTCTCCTCTCTTCTTTTCTCTCGGGTCTGCGTTTTTTCAAGAGGTTTTCGTCTCCCGGTTTGTGTACGCGCAATCGCTGCGAGTGCGAGGCTCATTGACACACGACACCTGTATGTCGGTCACGTTTGGTTTTAACCGACTGGTCGACTCTTCAATGAAGTTTAGTGCGAATATGTTGATACATTTTATCGGCTATATTTATCTTAGAATTTTGCAAATTGAGAAACAACAGTCTTTTCAAATTTAGAAGATGCAAACGGACTTGTCTACGAGGGTTGTTGGAATTGTTGGAAAAATGTTTAAATGCTTTAAAAAGAAAACATAATATGATAATATAACAAATTATTAATTTTGATGGATTTGATGTCAATAATACAATAAGGCTTACTCAAAATTTTCAAGAACTTACTTTTCGCAAGAAAAAAAAATTTAGTGCGCGATATGCTTATCACTTTAGGATTGCGGATAAACTAAACTCCGTTTTATCTAAAAATCGAATATTTTATTACTGAATCATAGAATAAATTTATTATACCTGTTGGTTATTATTAGAAACTTACTAATCTCATAGTAATTTACAAAATTTGTTTTTTCTTTAATATTCTATTTCTCTTATTTTTTTAATTACATGAAATAATGTCAATGATCATCTTAAGGCGTATATTTATTATAAAGAGAGAGAATATTATATAATGAATCCCAAAAACTAAAGTTAATATACCGCTCCGTTATTAAAAATTCCAAATTAATATCGTTCAAAAGATACAAGTCTTTTCTTTTTAGTCCATATTAGCGACTGACATTGGTATTGCAATACGTCAGAAAAGAAATAAAAATATTATATGTTTGTGAATCGTCCTGATTGTACAATCATCGAGGTGTACTTCAATAAGTGTAATTAATTTATATTATTTTAGAACAATTATTTTTTAACCTGATTTCAGTAACGATTTCGTAGCATGCGATATGTATATTAATCTTCATCATTCATAAACTATAAATGCTCATAAGAGGAAATGTTTATCTTGGTGACGAATGATCAGGCGTGATGTATGTACAGACACGTGTGTTCTAAATAAAACCTATGTTTTTCAGAAAAATAATATGATAATTAATTCACGAACATATATTTGGAAGTCCACAGTGTACTCTTAAAGGTGAATTTCAATATGCATACAAGTGTTCGCTGCTAACTCTCGTTGAGAACGCGAGCGCGCGCAGGAAACCTTTATCGCTCCCACCTTGTCTTTCGCTTTTCCCGCTATATGTGCGCGAGTGACAAAAGTCCCTTCCTCTCACCCGCGCGCGTATTTCATTCTTTCTCTCCTTTCTTTCACGCTCTTCTTTTCGATTAGTTTCAGTTTCGAGTTTTAAGCGGGTACTGCGGGTGGGCAGGTGAAGGAAACATTTAGCGGTAAAAGGAACACATCCTGTGTCGCGCACGGGCTAAATGCTAATTTTCTACTTTCCTGTCCGAATTTTTTCCTCGGCTTTGTGGAACTCGCGACGGGCGCGTAAGTTTGTTGAAATGAGGAACAAACACTTTAATAACCGAAGAACATGTCCTCAAGCTGGTCGCAATCATCGTGCGCCATTCATTTTTACGAAAATATTTTTTTTCAAAGCAAAGTTATAGGTACGTATAGTACATAGACGTTGAGTGTAAAGCATTAAAAGTAATCAAATTATGCCTATCTTCTTCACTAAATTGTGGGTCATTAAAAAGGTTTAGTTTTGAAAAAAATTATCAAAAGATCAAAAGACTGAAATAACCTGAGTAATTAATATGCGTTATCTTAAGTATAAAGCCGTTTGTTTAAAAAAATTTTATGATGCGATATTAAATGCAATGTCTTTTTAACGATGCTAAACGAGCTGTTTATTTTGCAACATATTATAGAATCAAATAGAATCTAATAGCTATAATTTTGATGTAAATGCTCCGTAAATACACGTTCATTGCGAAATTTTAAAGTCTTCTTAGCGTAATTCTATAAATAAAATGAATTTTATGTAGGTCGATTTTTCAAACAAGTATGACCATAATTTTAAGTTGTTACAGATAAAGATAAACATAATAGCATGACGCCATTTTGAACCTTGGACGCTCTTTGATAATTCTGCTACTTTTCGATTATCGTGGAAGTGCAGTAGGTGTGTTATTTTCTTATTTGATGGCTGTCTACTTATGAAATTAGTTTGTAAAAAAAAAAATCGAACTGTTCATTTCGGTAATAATAACCTGTATATAACAGACATTGAATAACAAAATTTTATTGGTTATTATTCTTCGTTAAATTGAAGATAAAATAACGTTTAAAAGATATATGTAATTGCAAGTTTCAATGAAAATAAACACTAAATGCATTTTGGAACAGAAAAATGAGTACTGACCTTAACGTATGTCAGCAAAAAAGTCACGGCGGAGTGACACTAACGAAACTGAGTCGCCCGAAAAGAAATATTGAAAGTGACTAAGCATAGTTAGAATTGATCGGGCTGTATTTATACATTTACAGTTATCAGTTTTTCGCTGTAGTCATAGGCACTATCTATCGCCATAGTCCGGAAACTATACACCGATTCCCTCTACAGCAACACACGCGTTTGTCCACACCTGCAGCTTCGAACAACCGCGAAAAAGAAGAAACAGAAAAATATCGTGTAGGCTTTTCCATCAGCGTTTTCTATTTTACTGCGAGTATTGAGAAAACTGTCTAAACATCTCTCAAAATTATTTACAATGGCGATATAAATCAACTCGAGGCAAATTTCTATTCATCCCGCTGTCATAAAAGGTCGATACCCATAAACTTTCACCTCGAGGCAGCCGAAGAAAAAGACTCGAGAAAAAGAAACCCCTCGTTTAGAATCGGATAAATAAAACATAGGAATCCCCAGGCCGAAATTCGGAAACTACATCGGCTCTCGACAATTTGTGTACGCGTTAAATTCATGATATTCATGTATCGCCGCGGTGACCCCTCACAGACACACACGCGCACGCGTGCGTAATCGCGGGAACGAGAGCTGTCGCTGTATAGACATCGCCCTTAATTTTTCCAGCGCGAGGATCTCGCATCCGGCGTTTCTCAACTTAGGAGAGCGCGCGCATGTCCTCGACTCGCGGGAGGACACACGCGCGCGTATATTACAAGCGGTACGTACTTTCCAAGAGACTCATCGACCGAGGACCGCCGAAGGGCCGATCCTTTGTTTGTCGCCGGCGTCGCCGCTATGCGAGGGAGATAGCTGCCACGCGAGCTGCTTTCAGCTTTTAAACTCTCGAGAACGGATGAATTTTTAAAGGTTCTTCGCCCGTTTGCTCCTTTCTTCTTCTCTCTCTCTCTCCTCGTTTTGTTTCATTTGAATTTCTATATGCTCTCGGAATTTCATTTCGTTGCGTTTTTGTGGATACAAATGCCTTCCTTTCACGGACGATGCAATTTATTTGCATAAATGTATTTTGAATATTAAGCTAATTTGTATATGTGATCGTTGAGAAGAGGCGTATAAGTAATTCCGTTTCGATTCATAATGATTTTCAGTATAGAGCATATCTATTTTTAGTGAATACAACATAAATAAACGTCGTATTATTAAAAGCCAAAAGGTATTTTAGAATAAAGTAGCATTTCCATACGTAATCATGAGATAAAAAAATAAATTTACATTTTAATCTTCTCATGCGGTTTACGTATATATATATATATTTTATATAATAAATTGATCATTTTAGGAAAATGCGTAATTTGGGTAAGCATAGACATATTGTTGCAACAGACAGTCGTAAAGTCAATGAATTAGTTTTAAATTTAGTGATGACGTATAAGGGTGATAAAGTACTGACGAAAATGAGGTGAACGTATAGGCACGAATGCTAATTTAGCAAGTTAAGTTAGTGTCACTGAAAAATTATGCACTCGGCAGGAAAGGCGTGTAGCGTTCAAATAACACTAAAAGTCAATATGGTGGTTTCAAGCCTGCGAGTGTATGCCGAGTGAATAGGTTGTTCTGGAAGGTACCCGCATGAAAAATGACTTCGATGTTATGCTCCTTGCATTGCAAGTCGATACTTAATTGTGGTAACGGTGCGTCGCTTATAATGAATTCTATATAGCAGCGCTTTTATCGATCAATTCTTTGTTTGAAAATGATAATTAACATTGTAAATAATTCAGTGGGGCAGGGTATATTATTTACGAACTAATTTATATATAGAAGAAGATCCCAAAGAAGTAACTCGGATAGAAACGAGTAATAGTAAATTAACTGATTTATTATACAGTATTTTTAGTCTACCTTAGTGATCTACCTTGAATATGCTTCAATAAATATATTTTTTCGTAAATTTAGGAAACAATTAATTAAGTTTATGAAACTTTTTATAATTAAAATAATTTATTTATTTTAATATATTGGAAAATGTAAATTGAAAAGGAAAATAAAATTAGAAGTATTTAAAAAAAGACTTACAGATTCGTTAGGTTTTGCACGAAATTCCACCACAGCCTTTTGCAGTTCACTGTTCTGTCTCCTTAATATTGATATCTGAAAGAAAATCCAATATAAATGTAAATAAAATAACTCCTGAATTATAGAGGTAAAAAAATATTTTAATTTATAATACATGGAAGTGATACACCGCCACGTTTCCGTTATGTAAAAAAATAAGTTTTTCAAAAAAGGACAATCTCGTCCTCAAGATAATTGCAACGAAGGCTTATCGAATCCAAAAAGCGTGTGCTTATACGTCAGAGTGTATATACATAAACGGCGAGTCCTGCGCCCCTCACCAAATGTCTCCACAAAGTTGCAACAGCGCTCGCTACATCCGCGCGATAAGGACTCCCTCCGAACGTTATATGTTTTTCGAATTCCAAAAAAAATGCGATTTCAGGCAAACACTAGCGCCTAGACGCGCGTTGCATTAATCGCTCTCTTTCTCTCTTTCTCACACCCTCGCGCTCCCATACCAGAACAAGTTCGGAGTGCTATAGAGTTCTTCGTGCACGCGCGCGCGCTCTGTTGCTTTCCCTCTGTTTGCCACCCTTATCTGAGTTTGCACTGTGATAAGATGTGCACGAAGAGTGTCCCTCGAAAAGGTGGAATGAGAATGAGTGAACGCGAAGTTTGTTGGTTTAGGGCCGAAATGTTACCGCACCTTTCCTGTCTGGATATGCTTTTGGAACGCTGTTTCAGGAGGGTAGGGACATCATCTGCCCTACCGCACGCTCACATATCCTTATAGGTGAGAACGGAAAATGTATAGGGTGATAATTATTTTGAATTTCGGTTTCCGTGTTAGATCTTACATTTACAAGTTATAAACGAATAAAAATTAAAAATTCACTTTTATTCCCGTTTTGGCTTTGTTTAGTCAATTATCATTGTAGGATATTGCAACTATATTATAGAAATTGTTTGTTAAGCTTACGTTTATTAGAATTCTAAATAAATCCGTTTTTTTATTCAATAAAATGAATTTCATTCTGGATGAGACAATAAAAAATTTTGAGCAAAGAATTTTACTTTATTTTTTCAATCTCAAGAAGTTTGGTTTTAGTTCTGTATAATAAAAATTTGAAAATCAATAAAAATTTTAAGAAAAAACTTATATTTAATTTTAATTATATTGAATAAACAGGATTAATTTTCGAAGGTGTAAGAGTTAACCCAAATAAAAACACAATTTAAAACATCTTGTATGTTGTACAAAGTCATCACTTTGTATATTGTAAGAATGGATTGTTACTTGCTGACGAGAGAATTTTATTCTCAAAATTTGAGGACTATTATGTGATCGATCTAATTTAATTTTATGATCTGAAACAAGATGTTTTAAATTGTGTTTTTATTTGGGTTAACTCTTACACCTTCGAAAATTTATCCTGTTTATTACAACATGAAGAGTACACTTATTACTAATTTAATTATATTGCTTTGTACTATTTTAAAAGCTATAGTTTCTCTGATAGAAAATTAACCAGCTTTTCTGTCCGAGCTGTTATAAATCAGCCAGATTTCTTTGCTATAATTAACTAATTTTTCTAGCTAAGAATTGTTTAAGTTTTGAAGATGTTGATTTTTCTTGAGAAATTGATTTTTTAAGGTGTTCTCACGAATTTCATATTTTTATAAGAAAAAGGTTGCAAGAAACGATCTATGTGACATCGAGAAAGAAAAAATTAAGAATTAAGAAAAATTGAATTGTTAAATTAGATAGAATAAACATTGGAATGAGAACACATTCTCCTTTCTATTCTTCTTAGCCTTTCCGTCTGATTTCACTCAACTAAAATTATTAAGAATTAAGATGATACAATTACTTTTAACGAAAACTTATACAATCTAGATGATGCCTACTATACACGTTATATACGATATGTATTTGTTTTGTACTTTGTATAAAGTAAACTAAAACATAGGTAATTTATAGTAAACATTATTACGAGAGCTTAAGCATATTTTAGTCAGATTTAAAGCTAAAAGCGTGACGTTATTACCGAGTTTTACAGAAAATTTTTAGCTAAAAATTGAAGATATTTTAAAAATATAGCTAATTTATAGGTAGAATATGGTTAAGATATCTACTAGGCTTTATCACCGGGTGATGGCAGCACGAGCTTAGCTCAAATGCCAGAAAATAAAGAAGAAGAAGATCTACTAGGCTTATTTGGAAACGTTTAAAAAAACGTTAATTTAAATTTTTCGTTATTAATGAAATTCTTTTTCATTTAATTTTAATGTTTTATTTCCACGCATTTTACTACGCTAAACTTTTTAGTTTATCAGAATAATAACGTTCAGAATTTGCAAAATCGAATCGTATTATAATTGTTTTTGCAAATATATTTTTAAGAATACTTTTCATATGGTTTTATGACTTTAATTTACTGTATTAGATTTTTTTTAATGTTTATCATCTATATCATTTGTATTAGTAGGTTTACATACAGTGCATTTTATTTTGTTTATTGTGCAGAATAAAAGACAAAAATTGATATAGTTTTTTTTTAAATTTGTTACAAAAAGTAGTGTTAAATATAAATTCTTCTATTTTTAATAGCCAATTTACGTCAAACTTGATAGTGTTGTACACATGAATGCATGCATAATTGCTTTCAAATAATAAAATACTTTACAAAAATTTTCATGAATTTTTTTAATAATATACTAATGATTCTAATTTAAAAAAATTTAATTTTACAATAATGAAGTTCTTTAAATTACTATCAAATATAATAAAACCCCGAGTAAACCACTTGCTGCTTAGGAAAAAACAATACGGTTAATTATAGTCCCTCGGCATATAAATTAAAAAGCTTTAGATACGGGCCCTCACCAGGTATGTATATAACTAGGGACGAGCAACTCAGAAAGGGAAAGAATCAGCCTAGAATCAACCTAGCACTATTGGCAGTCTGGGACCGCGCGGGGCCTGATGATATTGTTATCTAGCGAGCGGTATAACAGCCAGTTTCGAAAAACTAGTCTTTTTCCCACCATCCCCCGCCATTTGCTCGAAGTTTATGCACGCGCGACCAACTGATAGTAAAACGAGGAAGAAGCCATTGTGATAATGCGTACAACGACGACAGCATTACGCAAATTTGTACTATTCCCACTTACGGTTCTTTTTTCTTTCAAGTAATTTTATAAATTCTACGAGTTTTACGTTTCTCCTAAATCTTTTTTACAAAATAGTTCTATTCTTTTATTTAATTAAAGTTATATGCTTTTGTAGACAAGAAATGTTTGATGAAGGCGGATACGTTTTTCATATATGAAAGTTAATTACTTAATGAAAGAGTATGACTTATTTGATTCTTTTTAATATATTTGTGAACTAAAAATTATAGTATACAATTGTCAATGAGATGTTCTTTCACGCAAATACCTTTATTACCGACTAAACATAAATTATTATCCTTCTGTATACAGATATATTATTTTAATCATTTTTCGTAACTGAAATAGAATTCAGTGCTATTCTATTAGTACTTTTTTTCACTATTATTAGTCTCATTAGTGTAATGTACAACGAAAAATTTTACAAAATTAATACTAAACGATGATACATCGACAATTTTATTTTTTCAGCAAGATATCGCACAAATTATACAAACAATTTTCAAGATAAATTTAATTCAATAAATGATCAATCATCTTATTTTTCATATTATTATGATTAAAAATCAAAAAAACATCTGTAATATACTACAATAAAAAAATTATTCGTAAATATTTGTAATTTATCTGGTTATTCAAAGAGAAAAGGCTATTAAAAATTTAACTGGCGTTACCGTAATTTTAAAAATCATAATACAAATTTGACTTGTAATTTTATTTTCGTGGAAAAAACCGTGAAAGGTTGACGTGTTTAATGAATTTTAGTGAAAGCCGCGTGTTTGCCGTGCACTCCGACAAGCTTATTGGGGAAAATGGACATCTGTTAAAATATTGCGATTATCACAAAAAGAACCTTATCGCAGGCGCCGTTAAATACACATCTGGCAAAGGGTCTTTTATAAAGCCACAGGATAGATACGCACCGCGAGAAAATTTCATTTGGAGCATTTAACACCCTGACTATCAAGATATACGCGCACACTATCGTAGAATATTATTTTAGCTTATTACCTCGGCTTCCTTCGAATTGAGAAGCTCTTGCAGTTGATTGCATTTTTCTTTGGCTTCTTCTAAATCTTTCGTCCTAGGATCTTCCGCTAAAACATAAATTGCAGGTGTTAGATAGATACTAAACAGGATTTAGGGTGAATTTGATAAGAGTCTATATTTTTAAATTAAATTTAATTAAAGACAAGAACTATTTTACAAATTAAAATATATGAAAAAGCAATGTTATGAACTATTCAAGGTAACATAAACTGCAGCCTTTATTTAAATTATTTACTGATAAACAAAGTTGATTTTAATAAAGTAGTATTAAACTTAAGTATGATATTAATAAAATTTGTTCTATTCTTTATATTAATGTGTATTGTGGATCGGTGTTTAAACTATAAATCTAATTTTGCGAAAGTAAATATGCGAATAATTAAATATTAAATTCGTATATAAATTATAATACACTAAGAATCTTCAAAATCTAATTAAAACCAAGAGTCAGCTTGAATAAAAAAAGCACGATAACAACATTATCTTATCAAATGATCAAACAAGTTAAGGCAAAACAAACAATAACAAAATTTGAATTCAGGCGCCTCCCGAGCCGCGCGCTTGTATACGCAGCACCGTCGCCCAATTGGTAAAACAGATCAATGTTTTGACAGTGTCGAGTAACCTAACATCTTTGCACACGTGACGTTTCCCCGTTTTCTCGCCGCCCCTGCACTCTTTTCCACTCACCGATCTCGTTGACAATGCCGTCGGACAGCACCTCCTTGGTGAAGCTCGTGATCTGGCCCTTGAGGCTGGAGAGGCTGGAAAGTCCTTCGCCGAGCCACGCCATTTCCCACGTCGACACTTCTCTCGGCGGCGCTTGGCGGCCCGGGCTTTAGCACAGGCAGTGCTCACGGGGCGGCCGATCGTTCAGTCTGGCAGCGGTGAATCGCACATTTTCGTCCGGAAGGACGGCGTCGAGGACGTGGGTAGAAAAAAAGAACGATGTCGAGACACTGCTGTGGAGAGTGAGAGAGACGACAGATACTTGGCAAATACACGCAGACAGCAGCACTGCAGACTGAAAGTCGGAGAGCCGAGGAAAATATTTAGTCTGGGGGATCCGCGTCAGCTGGCAATAAGCGCGAAGAAAAGTCCCTAGGATGTTCAAGGACCGCGGGATAATTACGTTTCAAGTCGATTGTTGCTGCACGATATTCTTCGAATTATCTTTTCAAAGATAAAGGTACGTAATTACAGTTTCTGTTTGTAATTGAGTTCTGTAAGTTAAGTTTTTAGTGACTTTTGAGATATACCTGTTTTGTATGAGCAACTGGTATGGTAGGGGAAAGCACGTATCTGCAGATGATTTATGGGTGTAGGACTCTACTGTACCATTAGTACGTATAATTTTACCGACGCTATCTACGAGCGGTAGAGTTGATCGTTCTATCTCTTTCTCTCAGACACCGCAGGGATCACCTATCTTTTCAAAAGCCATCAAATCGCTCGTGCGACTTACCGAACAAGCTCACTATCTGATTAAAAGAAACGCTTTATCATTCGGTGTATTCAATCATTTATATTTCTTATCAAAAAACGAATAGATCATTCACATCTTTCCTTCTTATTTAAAAAAAAAGAAAATATTATTATTATCAATAATTATCCATTAAACTTTGGTGTCATATTCTCACAAGTATTCTAAACTAAATCAATATACTAATACCGTGCTTTATTTGGCAAACAAAGGAAATTATTATAAATTAATTGTCCTGTAATTGATTTTACTGTCAGAAACTAAACTTCATTGTTGTAATTATGCATGCTTTATCGGTGTATATAGAATGTGTAATAAATAATTTAGTTGTCGATGCCAATTACTGATTGTTTCATTTGAAATGTTCAATTGAGAATAATGAAACTAAATGAGATGAAATAATCTATAGAATATGCTTCTATAATACCAATGCTACACAAACTACTTTTGCTAGGTATTGTGAATTTATTATAGCGCTTATAGTTGTATTAGTATCGCAAAATAAGTATTCAAGTATTATCAGCGAGCCGTTTTTAGTTCAATCCATAAATTATTAAAACTCCCATAGGTTCCGCGGACTTTTAAAAAGTTATAAAAAATGGATTGGCTCATGAAAAAGGGGCGCAGCATGGCATATGCAGGATTTTCATTGAACAGAGGTCCCTTTATGTATATATATAAATCAATTCAAATATACACCAGACGAAAACAGAATTCAAAAAGCATTTTTATTGATTGGACTTTTGATTCAAATGAATTCGTAATTTTTACTTTTGGTGTACATAGTTTAATTGAAATGACAATTTTTAATAATTGTCATATATTAATATACGTGACTAAACAAACATTAAAAAAAATAACTATGTTTCATTTACGTTTTAATTGAACTGTGTCTATATTAATGAACGCATGTATAAAAATATGATATATCGGAATTCGACAGCTGTATATTGATCGAACTCAAAATTGCATTTCCGCGAAGTAAAACTGAACTACTTTCCAACACAAAATATACTTTCTATTATCTTATATATACTAATCATATAGGTCAGCCGCAATTCATAATAATCCGTGAAAGTTCGCACCCCGTAATTCATTTTTCCACTTGAGCGCGCAAAACCGCCCCGATCTCGCGTGATCCCCGGCATCTCTCCATCGCGTTTTACTATCCGCCTAATGCCACGCGATTACACGCTCTCTCTCGCGAAATAAAGTATATAATACCTATATATACGCGAACGGCCGGCCGCGTGACGGGCTGCACATATACATAAGCGCGCGCTCTCGAACCGATCCGCGAACTCTATGGCGACGAGACAGCGAGGAGTAAAAAGTCTGTGGACGACGATGTAAAGAGACTGATTAAATTTTTACGACGCCCATAAACAAAGGGTTTATCGCCCTCTCTCTCTCTCTGTCCCGTATAGATGCGAGTATACCCATACGTATATAAAAGTACGAAAGCCCATGGCGCAGCGCGCACTACTATATACACGTGAGGACAAAAGGAAGCCTAAAAAGAAAAGACGACGATTCGTGTGAGTCATCCGCGCGGACGGATATCCCTCTAAAGATGGCCGTGACGAGGGAGGATGAGTAGTATATACACATGTACGCGCAATAGGTATACCTGTATAGTCACTCTCTCGCATACCTGCGCGCACGCGGGGACCAAAATGGCGCCCGAAAGTTACGGCCCTGCGGAGGCACCCTGCTGCAACAGCAGCCGAGAGAGAGAGAAGCCGCAACGCAGCAGCAGCTCAGCGTTCGCGCTCGGGGATAGAAGGCAAAGGCCGAAGAACGAGTGTGCGCGCGAGCTGCGCGAGCACGGGGAGAGAGGAGAGAGGGAGGGAGCGCGCGCTCTCTCGCCGCGGAGGCACGTCTGAATCCTTCTACGAAGCACTGCGCTCAGTCCGATCCAAGCCAGGCCAGTGCCCTGGTCGTGAGAGAGATAGAGGGAGAGAGCGCGCGCGCAGTCGCCAACACACGCACGCACTCTGCTCTCCCGCGTCCTTCGCGCGCTCGCGAGTACCACATACTACAGACTGCCGGCGAGAGGGAGAATACCTTTGTAATACACTCTGGCCGTCACAGCGGCTGCAGTTTTTCGCAACTCTCTCGTCTGCACATTGTGCGTTATTATATACATATATACTGCAGAAAAACTGCGCGCTGCTTTTCTACGTGATCAAATTTTTACCCGTTTTTTATCGAAGCGACACACTTTTATATGTACACGGTTTTTCGAGCAAGTTTATCGCCTGAACGCGTCGTCGAGTATATTTTGTATATGTAAGTATATACGAGTCGTCGGTATTATTACACACAGAGCGGGGGACAGTGGGAGAGTCTCTCTTTATATACACAGACACGCTCGGTGAGGCTTCGCGTTTTTCTTAAACTCCTCGTATTACCCGTGAGTAAGTAAGTATATCGATGATATGACTTGCTCGGTTTGAGAAGCCACCACCACAGAGAGATACGCAACACCGCTATGTGCCACTGCCACCCGGGGGCTCGTCTGTCACATGGCTCTCACTGACGACGATGCACCAGCAGATAACCGCCGCTGCTGTTATCAGTGAAAGTGAATCTGTCCGCTGCAGCCGTTGCCGGATTCATTGACGCGGAGGTTCTGTGCGCCGCTGCTGCCTGGACGTCGATCGCAGAATCAGGAATTGCTGCTGCTGCTGCTGCTGCTGCTGTTGTTACTCGTGCGCGTGCTCCGATTTCTATATAGGTAAGTACTAGACTGGAGAACAGGCTTTTGTCTGATTGATGTGCGGTGCGGCGAGTTAAAGATTGCAGAATACGGGATATGTTGCGAGTGCGATGATGGTGCGGCAGGTGGAGAGGTGCCGAGGGTCGCGCGCGGGCCTGTGCTAACCGATCTCTGACCAGCGATTTATTTCAGCTGCTAGGTATATGCTGGAAAGTCGTTGTGTACATATTTCTTACTTTTGTCTTTCAAGGAAACATTTCTTTTTCTGGTTCTTTATACATTATTCTATGAAAAGGATCAAATGTAACCGTTATTTACGAAACCTCGCGGATAATAATGGCAATGTGTAATAATGGCTCTTGTTACTTTCTTTTGAAATCAAGAATGAGGTATCGTGTTCTGAATTCGATTTCAATATTTGAAGAGCCATATACGTATAATGACGTCCGCAATCGTGACGAAAGCTTATGAAAAAGTTAACAGGGCTCACGAATTTTTCAAGCGGCACGACCTTTTTTAGTTATAGTTGCCCGAGCACCAAACTTTTACTCGCGGGAAGAATATTACATAAATATTTCCGTGCGATAATATCTTCACGGTCTGGTATCCTGAAAACGTAATAGAAATAGTAACGCACGCTTTAATAAGCTACCCGATGCATATTCATGAACGTAGGCTGAAATATGGGAGTATATACTGTTTGAAATGATTTATGCATAATAATGTATATCTGAAAGATCATTGTTATTATCAATGAAACTTTTATATTCAATCCGTAAGAAATAATATCTCAATGAATTATATAGCAATCATTGTGAAATAAAATGGGTTCTGTTCAATGTTATATTATAACTCAATTCAATTTATCAAGTATATATACATTAATTCGACAGTGCTGAATAAATATTGATTTAAATACACACCCGCACCACGGTTATAATTTAATACCTGAACAGAATATCGGTTGCCTTTTAATTCAATTGATTAGATATTGTTTTGTTTTTTCTTCAAATTTGAATACATTTTCATTTATTTTTCAAAAATACGGTTCGAATATATATTCTATATAAATAATTGAATAACTTGGAGATGGGCATATAGACATCACTCGAAAGACAATTTTTATTTCAGCAAATAAACGTTTTATTTCCAAGCCGTATCGATAACTTCAATGCGAGAGAGGTAAAAATGTATATATCCGAACGAGGGAAAATTTTACTACGAAATAGAGCTCATGCTATGGGTCGTGCGCGCGTCTGCTATAACGATTCCACGTACAGGTGATCTATCCAGTCGGATCTAGTTTCACTCCAAAAACTTTAGAGTGCATATAGGAGACGAGCTAAAGCAAGTTTCTGTCATAATGTTTCATGCGCGTCGTGGGATTACGCGATATTAACTTTTCACGCGCGAGCAACATATTCATCGAAAGTAATGGGACGAATACCTAATTAACGTCACACACTTATCAAACTATGTACATTTTCCACTTTTCACGCTTATAGATCTGAGAAAGTTTGCAAACCGATTAAGGTAAATAAATTTCTCTTAAAATTAATAAAACCAGCTCGTTTATGTACATATAAATCATGCTAACGTCACTCAATCGAAAAGAATTACCATAATTAATATATATATCGGGCGCGTTATTGATAGCTCCGGCGCTCTTTGATGGTTCATTAAGTTACGCGAAAAACCCTGTACCGCTACTTGAAAAAAAGAGTGTTTCTTTTAAAAATAGACTGGCAGTGCCCATTAGACGTATGGTTATACGTTGTTTTTACTCTCGCGCGCAGGTACTTGAGAAGAGCGCGACTGGTTCGAAAGCTTCGCGTAGGTCGACTTCTCTCTCGCGCGCGCCGCACTCTTTTTCTCTCTCGTTCCAGACTGCGCAAAAAATAGAATTTATTAGAGCCGGTAATCCCCATGTACATATTTACCTGCCGTGAACTTCGTCAAGTGAATTATTTCGAGCAATTATATTGATTTTTCACTCGTGTTCGAGAGCATTTAAAGTATATGTAGCGAATTGAATATTCAGTATATATATATATATATATATATATAACTTTCTATGTGATCGAATCACGTATTTTCTAAACCATATAGCGTATCCGATCGATGATGTATGTGATTTGCATTTCGTGCAATTTTTTTGTTTTTTTGATATATCTATATGTAAATAAATATTGCCTATCGTACTATATACATTCTAATATATCAACTCATTCATGATATGTTCATTTTCACCGTTTCTATATATGTAAAAGCTCTTAATGGAATAAATAGAAATTTTGTTTCTGGGAACACGTCAAACAATAGTATAAAGTAAAATGTTTATTATCGGTGGTCCGGTGTTTCGCATATCAAGCTCGTTTACATATATAGTTGTTCTATTGTTAGTTTATTTTTCATTAAAACTGGACTTACCTTGTTACGAGGAGAACCTTTCACATGTAAATGAGCGCTTCGTGATAAAAAAAAGCAGTTCGATATGTATACATACATTTTACATTTCGGAAGATAAATAATTGGATAGGCGCGTACTATGTTTACCGAAACTTTTGTAAAACCTGTGAGTCTGCATTTTTTGCTCGATATTCATGCCGTCCAATTATTCACTTTGAAATGTATAATAAACAAGGTATTCCTTATTCATCTACGAAACTGGGTAAGATTGCATCTATATAATTTCATCTTCAGAGCTATAGACCTTTTGAAAATCATAATTCAAGCACAGTATAAAAATGCATAAAATAAAAGCAACCGCCAAAAAAATTGTTAATTAATTAGTAAATAAGACAAGAAACAAGCCACTATGCTCTTAATGCCTTTGGCTTGAAAAAGAAAGGCACGACGAATCAATTTGCCGAGAGCGCAATGGCATAGAGAGCATATATACCAGACACTGCAGTCTGTCATCGCGTCTTCATTCACGAGGCAGCGCGTCCCGCTGAAAAGTCGGGGCCGCGCGTAAATGAAGCGCGCGCGCGCGGCTCGGCCGTCACTCCTCGAAACTCTAAATATTTGACTTTGGAATACACACCGAGAGAGCGCAGGAGCGTCATTCCTCGCTTCATAAATTCTCTTTCAAGCCCCCCTCTCTTCTCTCTCGCTGAAATTTCACTCCCCGAAACAAACGTCGAAAAAACATCACGCGGCGAGCGGAGAATCAAAGTAAAGCTGCACGCGCCGCTCCGAAAAACCTTCTTCCCCCCTGCGCGCGGGCGCACAATGGGCTCTGTCTCCACTCTCTCGCATCTCTGATAAAAGTCGCAGCAGCTCGCCGCCGCCGCCGCCGCCACGCTTCCATCGTGAAATTGAAGTGTTGAACGCTCGTCGCTGCGGAGCCTAGCGCTGCACGCGTGCTATATAGTGCCGCATGTACCACTGCGAGCGCACGTCGCGCGCGCGCGCGCTTCTTTGACTGTCAGCATTCGAGTGTATAAAGTTCGCCTACACAAAGAGACAATGACTCATTAAGTGCTGCCCTGCGCGAGCGCGCGCTTCCAGACCTGCGTGTTGTATATACATATATAGACGCCCAGCCGGCGACGTTGTGTTGCCGGCGACGCCACTGCTCGAGCGCGCGATCGCACGCAAAAAGAGCCTGCGAACCGGAAGTGCACACTCGCCCGCGTATACCTACGTACGTGTGTATGTATACACGCGTCGGGGCAACGTGCAGCGGCTCAGCTAGCAGCTCGCGCAATGTATAAACACACGGCACCGCGCCGCCGACGAGAGAAAATCCGAGCGGCCTATGCGCGTTTGTTTTGCCGTTAAACGCTATGCTAGAAATGGATTAATTATGCAGCGGCAGCAGTGCAGCGCCGCCGCACCGCGTTATATGTATATACTGCACTCTAACGAGTCCGATTAATTCGGGCTCCGCTTTTTTCCCCGCCGCACGACTCTCGCTTCGTCTTTCTTTCGAGCTGGCGCGCTATTGACGCGCGGGAACATCCTGCGACTTACATGCTTTTTTCCCGGGCTCTCGTCTTTCTGTACGTCGAGAGCAGGAGGAGGAGTATACGCGTGTATACGCGCATCACACGCGCTGAGGGATTGATTCTCTCCCGCGATATATACTCCGCTCGCGCGCCGCCGCAGAAACTCGTGTATAACAGCTCGCGCTTTTTTCTTAATTGCTAGGCGGATATTGAAGTTCGCTGGAGAGTGGTATAACGTTGGCTGAATTATGATGGCTGTGCGTGTATGCGCGTGTGCCGAGAGCCCCGCGCGCGGCTTCTTGTATGTACATTCTTAAAATACCGGTGCGCGAGCGAGCGAGCGCTGTACTACACTTTATGATGGGGTGGACGCTATTTTTGGGCCCTTCATGTATGGCGGACTATACGGCCACATATGTGAAACAAGACGAGCTCACTTTGATTCGTTCTCCGAAAAATAAGAGCCGGATTTTCTACGATGCCGCGTATATATATACGGGTCTATATACATGTTATGTGCGCGTGAGCCGGCGTGTTTCTGCACGTGTCTCTGTTTGCTTTCGTTTAATATTAACAAATCATAATTTCCGTTTTATCGCGGTTGGGGGAGTGTGTTACCGAGGCTTTATTAATGCGCTCGCTATTAGCTCCTATATGCGAGTGCGAGTCAATTTTCAGAAATTTACACGACGTAATTAGAACAAAGGCTGTACCGGAGCTCATATAAGGATTCTTATATCGTATACAGATCAAGATGATTTTAAATTTTGTTTGCAAAGTAGAAGTGTATTTTAAATTGTAACAGCTATACTTTCGTTAAAAATCCAGTTCAAAACAACAATATTCGTAATTAGTCCTGCAATTCCATTCGCAGCACAAAATTTGCTACTTTCTACATACTTTCTGTGCATACTTACCCAGTTCAGTGATGAGTGCTCTGCTGAATAAAGTGGCTACTTAAAGTTAGACATTTACTACTCTAGTTACGAACAGTAACAAATAAACTTGCGGACTTTCGTTCGTATGGAAATATGAGAATTCGTTACATATATA
>JAPYZO010006449.1:0-16322 GCA_030522905.1 Torymus flavipes | reverse complement strand
CAATAAATAGTGTAAATACTATACAATTGTAAATTGTTATACTCCGAATAATTACTGTGGGATTTGCCTTTATTGATGCAAAGAGAACTAATAAAGAACATGGAAAGTTACTTGTACTTAAATGTTCAAATTAAAAGAAACTTTCTTGAACAATATTCGAAATTTTAATATCATAATTCATCAATAAATCGATAACAGTTTTTAACGAAGACGCTTGATAGACAAAATTACGTTATTATATTAATATACGTGTACATATTAACTTTGGTTTCAGGGGCCCGACGGAATGCTGTCGTCACTATCCATATCATATATGTATCCGAAAAATTGGGGTTGTATAAACTATACACTGGGTTAGCTAGAAAAAATTGTTGTACATTTGATTGTGAATATCTTAATTTATTCTTAGTAAAGTACTTTACGAACAAATTAAAGGATATGTACCTATCAACATAATAATTATAACTATACAGATACGTATGTTAATAGTTACAATTCCATGTTAAAAATAAAGAGTTCTTGTCTTACTGCAGTGAATTTTCTTCTGCTAGTATTAATGTTAACTATTGATGAATATATATTTCTGCTGTATATCATACGATTTATTATATTGTATATTATACGAATTATACGAAGAAAAATGTACATTTTTAGTAATAGTTAATTCTTACTTTTTGTAACACGCATCATACGAAATAAATTTAATTAAGTAATTATATTTGCACATTCATCAGTCTATGGTAAATATCTGCCATGTATTACATTCATTTATTTTCAAAATATAGATACAAAAATAAATTTTCTTCTATAACATAACAATTGATAGAGATAATATCATATCTTTAAAAAATGAACGTATTTGTTATGAGATCGATTTATTTGTGTTTTGATTGGTGAAAGTAATTGGTTGCTATAGGTGACAAAAACAAAAGTGGTACGAAGTTGTTCTAAAATTCTGCGCGAAGCGCGTGTAGATATGACTAATTTGTTAAAAATACTAAACATTTCTACAGTATAACTCATAAAATATAAAAACCGAAGAAGGAAAATTTAAGTTCAGATATAAAAGAAATGAAAGTTAATTTATTAAAGAAGTATAATTTATTTTGGACATGCAACATGCAGAAATAAACATTTTTTAAATCTACAAAACGAAAGAAATTGACTTTTCATTTTATTAGGCTTATTAATCTTATAAAAGAAATTATAATGATATTAGATTTGCTCAACTAATAAATCAACTTTAAACGTCAATACAAAACATAAATATACGTACCGCTAAGAGCAATAATGAGTAAACAAATGCATAAGAATAAAAGCTTCATTTTTTTTCTTCATCTTCAACCCTATCAAATGCAATCAAAAATGTATTAACGACTGTGAAATTCTTGTATTGAATCTTGCTTTGATACTCAGTATCCTTCTATGCAAGTAATAATTTTAATTATTTAATGATGTCATTAAAAATATCTGTTTAACATAGAATAACATCTTCGATTATAGCTTTACTCATTTCGGCACACAGCATTTGGAAAAATAACAAGTCTACAGAAAAATATTATCAAGTAACTAAACAAACATTTCTTGTGATAACCCGATGAGCCTGTTACGTACGGCGGTACGGCTTATTTACCACCCATGGCATAATCATGCATAATCCTTTAAATAACTTCACAATTGTATATTGATTTGTGGCACAAGGTAATATATTTTAAATATATGTTTATTTTTATCAATTAAATATATAACTATTTTTATTATTCATATTGCAACTTTTTATATTGTACTTCAAAATTGTAATTTTTTATAACCAATAATTTTTGGCTCATTATGTTTGGTTTTCAATGTACACATTTTTATTCTCTTCTCCAGTTCTGATTTTTACACGATTGTATCTTTTCGCAGATTAGCTTTTTGCTGACGTACCAGAAACCATAAACTGGCTACGACAATTTTATTGGAGCTCAATCCTCTTTGAAAAGAGTGTATAACTTGAGGCTTAAATTCCTTTCGTTAATAAATCGAACCTTTGATACTACATATGCACTTGAATAAAAAGTTCATTATGAATACTTAACATATTGTAGCAATTCTTCTTTATGAATACTATATGATTACTTAATAATGTCTTTAATTACGTCTTTAACGATATGTTGCTACGTGCAGTCCAATAAAAAGTTCATTATGAATACTTACAGATCCTAAAAATAATTTTTCTACACTTTACAAAGCGCACATAAAGAATTCTTTATGATTTCTTTATCAATTTCTTTTTGCGAAAGTACAAAATCAAATTTTAAAATTGAGAATTCTTTATGAATACTTTAGAGGCGGACATTCGTTATAACACAAAGCTATCATTAGGAAATTTTTAAAAAACTTAGTGGGAAAAAGCATTCTTTAAGAATTCATTAAAATCTTTATTAAATTTTCCGATGCCGCATTGTGCAACTAGGGGAGAAAAAGAGCTATTTCAAGCGAGAGTAAAGTGTTTAGCACGAGTCTGAAATAGCTCTTCTTTCTCTTCTCTCTAGCAAGAAACAAACATTTCTTGTGATAATTTATCTTAAATAATGATTATGATTATAATTAATTTACTTGTTATTTAAAATTTGATCCGCAATTATTTTTTGGCTTATGATTAAGAATAAAAATTCGTTATCAAAAATATTACTAGGGTAAATAATTCTTTTTTCGATAATTCCGTTTGATCTATTTTTGTAAATTTGCAATAAAAGTAATATTTATTTTAAAAGAAATGCTTGTACTTTCGCACAATCCATAACAAGTCTAAGCTTAACACCCTTCATAGTTTTCAAAATATCACATGGATCTCATACAAGATCGCATAAAGATCTAAAATTAACGCATAAATTAAGATGTAAAATTAACGCGATAAATTAATGCAAAGGTAAAAAGAGCATTTTATTTTATATATTCGCTACGGGATTCAATTCCTACGTAACGAAAAAAAAGTATAATAAAACGCGAACGATATTGCAAAGCTCGAGTCGTCGACACCGAGAGAAAGAGAAAAATTTACGAACGATGATCGTGGGGGAGGAAAAGATTATATATATATTGCTCGTTGTTTTTTCTTGTCATTTTATTGCCTACTGCCTCTCCTCACAATATGTTTTTCTTAATCAGGTGTATATTTAAAAAAAGTAACTGTATTCAATCGTAAATTTATTTTCACTGATAGATTTTGATGAAATATTAATATGAAAAACAGTTACTGATAACTTATAAAAGAAAATAAGCAAAAATTTAATATTTGGATTATTCTTATATTTTTATTTATATTTATTTTTAAAGTAATACAAACATTTACAATAAAATTAGTAACAAATTCAAATATTTAGCATGCATCTATCACACGTATTTGACTACAGTTGTTGGTATATTCAATTAAATTCTTATTTTTTCTTCTATCATCATCTTAATCTTTAGCTTTTTATCCTATATTCATAGCACTCAAATTCACACATTTGCATTTGCCATTTTTATCGCAGATCCCAAAAGAATAGTCCGTATTTCGACATGACTCAACACATTCGCTCCTACAATGTTTTTGTCTTTGAGCAAGTTCCTCGTATTCTCCTTCGCCTGAAATCATATTTTCAAAAATTACATGCTCATTATTCTTCTTTCAAATTTCTTTTTGTAATTTGTAAGTAAAATAAATTTTTCGTATTAAAGTTTTAGTAGTAGATATATACTTGATAAAGCAGTAAATATATTTTTAATTTTACTGTTATGTTTGCCTTTAAACATTTTAAATTTATTAAAGACATTTATTTTCGTCTTTTTACCTTATATTTATTCACACACACATGCATGTTAACGTATTTGATATCAAGCATACAGATATTTATCTAGAAATTTAGTTGCATAATATTACTGCATTAATAGAAATACAAGATAAAAAATATAAAAATTTGTATGCTTTATTAAAGTAATTATTACGTTTGAAGATTCAATATATGTATATGATAAACATAGTGTTAAAATTTAGTTCTTACCTTGTACGGTAATTAAGAGGACCAACAGAAGAAAAACATAAATGAACTTCATTATTACTTAATTAAATGATAATTCTCGAGAAATGAGTTTTAACTGGTCAAACACAAAATGCAACACTAAAGTTTGCTAGTTATCTTCAACGTATTTATGTGCTCCCAATTTTAGCTTTGGAGACGTAATCACTTTTTCTTCTGGGAATATCCATAAATGTTAGCGAAAATTTTTACTTCAATACTATGCAAAAATGTGATTTACTTCATCAATATTTAGAAAATTTATTGCTTACGACCGCATTACCCAACATTAATGTAAAAAGTTTAATACTTAGAATTTGCTTACTTTAAGTATACTTTTATGAAATACTTATCAGTGTTGCATATTAGAAGGAATAAAACTTTGATATTTTTTTATAATACTATTTTTCAATTTCAAACAGATGGGTATTTGATAAATTTTTGTGTATGGGGGAATATCATTTTTAAAAAACAAATCTCTGAACAAGAAAAAAACAATTTTTTTACCAGAGGAAAATTTGTGGCATAATTATGCTGCATGCAATATAATGATATATATGATTGCTGATACATTTGCGAATAATATTTATTATTTTTTGTATTAGGAAATAGATAAATTTACAAATTTAAGTTTATTTTATTGAAATAATAAGGAACAATTATAATAAATTGAATAACAAATTTCAATACTCGTTATAAAATGTTCTTGTAGTTTTGACAATCATGCTGTAGTGAAGTTGGACTACAAGATAAACTACATAGACAACTACACAAAATATGTAAGACTAATTGTTTAGAATATAAGAATCGATATAGAAATCTATAATTTGCTCTGATTATATTGAAATAATAAATAATTAATTCTCATATTTGAAACATTTTGCTGATAACACTTAATTTATTATAACAATTTTAATGAGAAAATTTGATCAGTAAAGGTTATTTTAAAGATTTTGTATTACTTTTTATAAGGGTAATTTAATATGAATTTATACTTACTACCTACATTTAAAATTAAATTTGAATGATAAATTATACTATTTAAAAGAAACTATATCCTTATCTATAAATGTTTTGATTTAAATTTAATCAATACTTTTATCTAAAATTGGCAGTATTTGAGAGAATACATTCACGGATGCAAATAATGCATTCATATCGCAAATTCCGATTAGTTATCAGATTATCATTATTCAAGAATTTCCTGTTCAGTGTATACATACGTATCTCTTCAAATATTTTTTAAGCGAAGTAAATAATTATTTTTGATAAAATAATGTATTAGTTAAAATATCATTTGTTATTTAATAAATTAACCAAAATTTTGTTAGAATTTATTTCTTATCTTCCACAGAAAACAAAAATACAAGTAGAACAAAAAGACAGATAAACTTTATGGTTACTAGATTATTTGATTATTGTTGAGTAATAAGATTGTTAAGTGATCAGAAACAAATGCAACAAAGTTTGGTGATTTTCTATGTTCTGGTGTTCTCTTTTAGATTGATGTAATACGGTCTTACGAAAATATCAGCAGAGATTATCGCAATAGTTTTATAATCCCCAAATCTTTAAGAATATTTAAAAAATTGTTGTATCGTCCAAGAGAAGTTTAAGCCTTCCCGACTAATTTATATAAAAATCGTTACATATTACTTGTCGTTATTTTACCGACGTTTATGCACTTAATATTTATATAGTGTGTAAAGGGCAATTTTCTTCTCTAAATAATTAAATAAATAAATAAAATATAAATATCATTATTTCATTATTTATTCATCATTTACAAAGTTTGGCGTATATACATCGTAGACAGCGATATTGCTATTTGGCCTCGCTAGGCTAAAAAATAGTATACTCGCCTTCGGCTCGGGTGACAATTTACATACGATCTGGGACATTGATGACGTCTCATCGAAGAGCATGTCGATTCCAAATTCACGGTATAATTGGAGCAGGTGGCGAAAAAATCACATCAATATACTATGTAAGTGTGTATAAGGAAATTTTATCAACATTCGTCTCGCCACTTGCCTGTCCTTCGTATATACATTTATACAAGCGTACGACAGTGCAAATAATAAATAAGACTGCGACATATTATATATGATAGAAAAAAAAAAAAAACATAATCTAAAGAGTGGGATCTAGCGAACCAAGCCGAAAGTGCAATTATGATAGTATCATTATTGATATGACCGAATGTCAAGTGCCACGGAAATCCTATGCGAAATTACTAATATAAAGCCCATCATTTTAACTTTATAATCTTTATAAATTTTTTTACACTGACTTGTAGTTTTCGAATCAGCCATAATGCATTTATGTCGCCACTTCAATATTTGAGCGAACTGCGGCATTCTTATTATGATGTATGATTGTATCGTTGGGTTACAAGCTTTATTATTATTAAAGGAAAAGAACTATTACAACGTACCATTATTAATGAAAGTAATGCATCACCCGAAATGATAAGAATTATTGATAACCATCACCACAATCTCATAAGAGACTTCACGTGAAATCTCATGTTTAGTGTCAAGAGATAATTCGTGTTTTCGTGGGAGATCAATTACGCAGGAGATACTTATACCATGCGCTTCCATGTGGAATTTTGCGATTTCATATTCAAATATACACAATAATGAAACAACCAATAACATAAATTTCTCCTTATTTATTCATCACATTTCCGAAAGCGATACAGATATCGCGAGTGGCCGTATGGTCTTACATCAGTTTCAGTTCTTGCAGAGGTAAAATGCGCCAAGGGCCAGGAGGAAAATGTTGAGAGGGAGGCCGATGGAGGGAACGCCGGCGCTGTTCTGGACAGGCTTAGAACCACCTTCGCCAGAACCACTGCTAGAGCCGCCGCTGGAACCGCCGCTGGATGAACCGCCTCCTGCGGATTCGCACCTCCTGCGGGTTCACCACCTGCGGCAGCACCACCACTAGATGAGCCACCTCCTGCGGGTTCACCACCTGCGGCAGCACCACCACTAGATGAGCCACTTCCTGCAGGTTCGCCGCCACTGGAGCCACCGCTTCCCGAGCCTCCAGGTTCTCCTTGGCTGTACACTAGGTGAGCTGTAACAAAAAAAATTCATGAGAATAAGTTCGAAAATGTAGTTGCTGTCTCTTTAAATAGGTTCAGGAGCACCTGGGAAACTTAATATACGATGTTAGGAGAGGTCATGAAGTGCGTATTACAGACACTTTAGAATGGTGCAAAATCGAGATAAACAGCGTAATATGGCCAATCTCTTTGATTATGTCAAGTAATGAACATGTTTATAATGCTTTTGTTAAAGGAATTCTTCAAAAATTTTTACAAAATCCTGAAAAAAACGAGCTTTTGATTTCTTTTGAGAGGAGAACGTATTATCATAATATTCTACGACATTTTCATTTCTAAAATTTAAATTGATATATAACTTTGCGAAAAATTAATTTTTTTCTGCTCTTTAGAAAATTCTTCTAAAATACAATTTAATATTTCCGTATTTTTATTTTTTTCGAACACGATGGTATTATGATGAACTTTTCCATCATATAACATGTATACAAAATTCCAGAGATTCAGTCAATTCTGTGATTCATAAGTCATCGCCTCTCTTAGTAAGTAACGCAATTTTGAAATCATTTTTAAAGGAACTAATAACTTTTTGGTTTTAGATTTTCCAGAAATAGAATGAACAATTCAAGAATTAAAATCTTAACATTTTGATATATTTAATACTGTTTATTTCTATCACCTAACAAGCTATTTACAATGTTTTATTTTTGAATTTTAACCAAATACAATTGTAGGAGATCGAAGTTATTATTTTTAAAGTTTAATTGGATTGTTCTTTAAAGCAAAATTCATTGATTGTTGAAAAACGTTAACTTTTAAAATTATAGTTGTTCATATAAATAATAAACTATTTAGAAAACGCCTAATAGCAGTAAAATTAAATTTTATTGACTTTAAAACTTACCCTGCACTGCCACCATGGCCAGGAGCATCAGGAAACTAAGGTAGAATTTCATCTTTGCGATCGATGTGAAATCTTCACTGTGAACTTGAGATAAACTAGTGCAATGGCAATCGCCCCTGCGACATTTATACAATTCAGGTATCTTCTAAGGGGATTTACAAAAAGCCCTGGATACATGTCAATTTCGTTTGCAGAGGTTGATCTTCGGGATGCGATTTGATCGTACTTGGAAGTCCCGGTGTTGATAACCTCGGAGGAATTGTTCATTGCACTTGTGATTTCCTCAATTACCACGAGATAGTACAAATACCGGTAGTATAATGCAGCGTCGCATTTCATTCAGGAAAAAATAATCGTTTTCCGAATGAATATAGTGACAAACACATTCGTACAGCTAAGACAATAAAGTATTCATTTTAAAATTAAAGTGTAACACAATTGAGATATATCGATTTGAAAATAGGTATCTAATTTATTAAGTACTGCCGGTGAATATGTGAAACTTTCAATAACTATTTACTGAAGTGCACATTACGCAATTAAATATTACGTTGCAATTCTAAGAATAGTAAACACTGTGGTTTTCAATTTTCATGTTATCTACGGTATTGTAAAGATTTAAAGAAAAATCGCGGTAAACGTTTGTCATAAAAGTTTTCTTAGAAATCGGTATTTGCTTACTTAATATTCATAGTCAGACAATACAAGATTTGTGAGATATAGGTATGTCATAAAGATATGATTTCCGAAAAATTTTATATGAATTAGAAAATGAATATTATACGTTATTCTTATACGGAATATTTATTTGCAACTACTTCATTTTATTTTATATGTACTTAATAAATATCGCATAATAATAAAATATTCTTACAAATATTAGCAATCTCAATTAATTAATACGCAGTTATTAAATACTACAGTTTAAAACAGAAATAAATCAGATTAATATTGATGTTTTAAATAAATGAAAATACTATAATGCCTGCAAAAACTCTTAAACTTAAAAGAAGTCCTGAAGTTATGGATGACGCGCTATTGGGCAACGCTGTACTAGGGGGTGATTGAGTTGTTGTAGTTGGTTCAATCATGGCAGCGCTGCACATTACTATAAAACAATGTATCGGTCCGTTAGTATGTCCAAATAATTTGCTTACGAAGCAATTGTTACGATATTAAATTGGTATTAATTTCAAGTATTATTGGAAACTATGTGTTAACTGTGTGAAAGTATATTAATTCAAAGGTAACACTTCAAGATTAATATCATTTAATGTAATTGATATTGCAAACTTACTTTGCACCAGAAGGATTGATGCGAAGACAAATAAGTAAAACTTCATCTTTCACACACTGTTGCGCACTTGATTGTAAACTGACTACAAATATTAAAGTGAGTTAACGATTATTTTTGGCCCCTTTTATAAGATCCGATATCGGAAATCGTAATACACACAAAGATTCGTCATTTATCGATTTTATTTACCAAAGGTGATTGGTATGACAGGTAATTCTTGTATAGAAATTCGCAGAGTTTGATCCCTGCTTGTGACGTGATTTAAACGCCCAAGTCTTCCAATAAAGTATTATTTCTTTTAAAATAATCAAGGAATAATTTTATTTTAATTTTAAGTATTTTTTACTATTTTACGATAGTCACACTGCAAATTTAATGATGGCGATCTAGTTACAGTCACTGAAGCAGATCATACTCATTTATTGATTGTTTTTAAGTTTAACTTTCATTGAAATTTATATTTTAGTTTGCCATAAATACAGTTTTTTATTATTGATAAACTAAGATGGGCACTTGGAGAAAATGTAATAAAAAATGTTAACTTATAAAAAAAGTTTTGTAATAATTTTTAAGTATTTATAATTCAGACTATAAATAGATATTTCTTAACTTCCGGTGTAATAAAACATCTTCAATGATTTAAGTATTTTTATTATCAACTGCATTCAACGATTCTCGCAGCGTTTATACACAACCGTATCTTATCAAAAGATGCAGACGAAAGTTTGCGAAATTCTTTTCAAGAGAGAGCTCTAGCTCTCATTACATTTTTAAGACATTAAATATACCTAAATTTTTTAACGAATGATACATTATTCTATACTTCTTAAAAATATTGTCAAAATGGTATATATAATAAGCTAATAAAACAAGCTATAATAATTAACTATCTACTAATAAGCTTATGATAAGACTGAAATAATAAAAATGGCTGAAAATTGAACGATCGAGTGAACTTTGTAAGTGAAACTCGATCCTAATTGTACTTCACTGCCTTGTCCGAATAGATCAAATACGTAGTAACACTACTCACCGTGCGTTTCGCCACAGGATTTTAAATTCACACTAAAGAAAAGAACCCCCAGGGGGCGTTGTGCCAAAGGGGAACTTGTGATGGGCGGGGGCGACTTTGGATAAGTAAGCTTCGAATATTTATTCGCTATGCGGTGTTCCGGTAGTGCTTTCTGTGGGTACACTGGATGGATATGGAGAGTATAAGCCTTATAAGCTGTGTAAATTAACCATTTTTTAAAATGACCCTTTACGAAGAGTCCGTCATTAGAAGGCTTGCTTTGTATTTGGTACCCCCTTTACATTGGTGACCAAAAAATTTTACACCGTATCTTTGAGAAATATTGAATTATATGATATATTTATTAGTATAGTAAACATATTATAATTCATTTTACAAAAACATGAATAAGAGAATAATACTCAGTTTTACTATGCAATCCTGCTCTCTTAAAAAAGTGATGGCCGGATGTTGTGAAGCCTTTATAGATTGATTTTGATTGGTTCATAAGGAATAGGCGCGGAAATTCGCTACTTCCGCTACATTTGAAATTTTTAAATTGAATTATTCATTTTCTTCACACATGCCTAGTGTCGCCATGGCCATTAAGTAAATAAAAAAGAAAAGAATTATTCATTTTCAACTATTTACAACTACATACTTAAATCAAAATAGAATAATAAATTCATCTTTTCATGCTTTAAAAAATGATTCGATTGACATCATTTAAACTAATTAAAATTAAATCATGCTGAAGAAGTATATTCATAACCTCAAAAACAAAATGATACGCGCGTAGCACGTTTGGATTTTGCTAGTATAGTTAAAAGTACTAACGAATTTTTTCGCAGTGTAAATGACTCTTCATAAAGAAAGCTTGCCCTTCTTTTGATATCCCCTTTACAATGGGGACTCAAAATTTTATGCTATATCTGAGTGAAATAAATTTATTTTGTTTTAAGGATTAATTTTAAAACATAAACACTGAGAATTTAATGTTCCTATTGTGTATTTTAAGTCTTAGTAAGAAAATATTTTGCAATATTCCAAAATCGATAAAAAAATCTGCAATAATAATCAGCAGATATAGTATAGTCATCGAATAATGCATAAAATGGTATACAAAAATACGGTTGATGACAAGTGGTTCGACAGAAGTTCAGCCAATAGTTTAGCCAGTAGTTGAGCCAATAGTTTAGCCAGTAATTTAAACAGCAGTTTATTTTCATAAGATCATTATTTCATTCACCTTTAGTGAATTTAGTTACATTTTAGAAGTATAGTAACAACAGGCGATTAGGCGTAAATCAGTGATGATATATTTAAGTAGAAATAAGCAACATTTTAATATTTTATATATTTTAAACCTTATGAAATATGATACAAAAGAGAAACATGAAAAGGGATACTTCTGTAAAAAGATTCTGTAAATCGATATATGGAAATAAATATCATTTAATATATTTAATGAACATTAAAAACCGATGTTACCTATGAGTGGATCACTATAGTATCCTGCTATGACTGAAAGTTAAAAATGATGTGACAAGGATCTGGCTGTTATAACAATAAAATTGATTGTTTTAGACTATCGAGACTCCTAGTATAATTGAAATCGAACTTCGCTTACAGGTACAAATAGAAACTTCTACTTATATTAAATAATATTCATCTTGTATTGATTTTATAACAGAAAATATACAGAACATTAAAACATTTTAAGTATAGATGTATTTAGAAAAGTATGAAATACTGCTGGATGTAAAAAAATAATTTCTGGTTCATAATCACAAATTATTTTGGATCGAAGCAGTTACAACCGAGGCGACCTAAACATTGGCCATAGGAATGTCCATCACGTTTGCAGTCGCGGTCGCAGGTTCTTGTATCACACGCCATAACCTGCACTGTTCAACACAAATAATACAATTGCAATTAAATAATATGAATTCAGATATATTATTGCGTGGTTAAAATTATTCTAGGGACAATATAAAATCTTCACTTCAGTTAAAACAATATGTATTTGTAAGCAAAAGAAATGAATCAAAAGTATCCTTATAAATGTTAATTTTTCTTACTATTATTTGAAATTGCAAAATAAGATTATAATGTCAAGAGTAAATATATAAGTTACTCAAAAGTTAGGTCAATCAAAAGAATGTAATAAACAACAAATTGTTAAAATAAATAATGTACTACTTACTTGACGTAGAAACGATTGTTACAATGAGGAAAAAGAAAAGAAGGAGCTTCATCATTTTGATTATTATTCTGATTCGTTTACGTGCCTGTTGGAATCACGAACTTACTTTGAAGCACCAGAATTCTGTCTTGAGTTTAAATAATAGTTCGCGTTCGCGTTGTTTTGCATTGTTTTTTCCATTCACTGTTTTTATAACTATATTCATGAGGAAAGTTTTGACAAAATAAATAATGTTATCTAGAGTTTATTTATGGAGTTATTATGTGATATTTTCCTTTTTATAAGCTTTTACTTGAATGCTTAAATTAAAATAAGAAACTTTTTTGAACAATATTCGAAATTTTATCATTTTTACAATTTTTAACGAAGAACTTGATAGAAAAAATTACATTATAGTCTTATCTATTAAGCGCGCTTCGCGCGCTGTAATGTTTCGCACAACTTTGCTTCATTTTTGTTTTCGTAACCTAGCAATCCATTGCTCCCACCAACCAAATCACGAATTTCATTGCACGTTAAGGTTGTAAAAAGAGGGATTTTTGCCATTTTCTTCAAAAATTTCAACTTTTAACAAAAATTTGTGTCAAGTTGTATTGTACACGGGTTTTTCCTTATACTTTGTAACATAAGAAAGTGCATTCGAAAACATTTTGACCCGTTTTAAGGCCACATAAAATGTAAATTTTTTGTGAATTCCCGATCATATAAATGTATAAGAAGAATTTAGAAACAATATTTATACCACTCTAACCTCAAAATCATAATTTTAATATGATTATAGCTTCGTATAAAATACGGTTCGAAACTGGTGCGTAAGAAAATTTTTACTTTACTCGCTTCGCTTGTGCGAAAAACGTCACATGAGCTAAATAATCTCCTTCGACATCCGTGTCGAAATGTGCTATTATTATTTAGAAATAATAAAAAAGAAGTGGAAACGTAATAAAAATTTAAAAAATATAATCAATTGGAGATAAATGATAATATAGCCTATATATGCTTCGATTGTGACCAGAGGTGTGCCAATTTGATTTCCTATATAATACGTTCAATTATCGTCTTTAATCCGATCAATTTATAAATAAAAGCTATTTTGGTCAGTACATTTTCATGTCATACAATGATACAGCTGATATATTGCACTATATTATAAAATGCTAATACAAAAACTATTTAACAAGAAAAGACAGAAACACTGATGAAACTCAACGCGTCTTTGAGATCTAACGATAGCACCGCACCCAACTTTTTTCGTATGATTTGATTTATAATGGTAACGTAAACGAATTGTCTTTTGGTGACAAAATTGTTTTATTTTCTATGCTTGATAAGAATATCTTTGTAGCACCTCATTGTAAATTATACCAAATGACTCACTTACAAGGAGATGATCAGGGGTGAGCTATTTATGACAAAAAATGAGACGCGTACGTGCGGCTCTGGATTTTTGAGAATGGGCCTTTTTTCTGAAATCCAAGCTATTTTATGTCTAAAATTAATAATTTTTGATAAAAATGGAATCTCTTTCTTTAGTTATAGCTTTTTGAATACTTTGGTCATATAAATGAATTAAAAAGTTACAAAAGAAAGCAGAAAAAGCTTTAATGTAAGCTGCGTTTCATTAAAAAATATAAATTTTTAAAAAAGTTATAGACCATCAAAGATAGAGTGAGAAGATGGCTAAAATACCACCTGTTAAATGCTTGAAAAAAATTAGAAATTTTTAATAATTTTCTTATTCTATTTTTGATAACCTATAACTTTTTAAAAATCGAAATTTTTTTAAACGCAGCTTAAATTAAAGCTTTTTTTGCCTCCTTTTGTTAACTTTTTTAGTCCATTAATACGACCAAAATATTCAAAATGCTATGACTAAAAAAAGAGACCCAATTTTTATCGAAAATTGCTGATTTTAGACATAAAATAGCTTGGATTTCAGAAAAAAGGCCCATTCTCAAAAATCCAGAGCCGCAATGTGTCTCATTTTTTGTCATAATTAAGAAATACCCCCCACAGTTTTAGCCAAATTCAGGACCCACACCCCTGATCACCTTCTTATTAGTAATTCTCACTAAATAATAAGTAAATATAAACTCTAAATAACATTTTTTATTTTCTCAAAACTTTCCTTATTAATACAGTTAAAAAAACAGTGAGTGGAAAAAACAGTGCAAAACAACGCTACCGCAAGCTGCTATTTAAACTCAAGACTATTGGTGCTTCAAAGTAAGTTCGTGATCCCAACAGGCAAGTAAACGAATCCGAAAAACAATCAAAATGATGAAGCTCCTTCTTTTCTTCTTCCTCATTGTAACAATCATTTCTACATCAAGTAAGTAATAGATTATTTATTTTAACAATTTGTCGTATATTGCATTTTTTTATTAACCTAACATTTGATGTATAAGTTTTTATATATAAATTTTTATATATACTAGTGGATTTGTACATACCGTACTGAGCTACATATTCTAGACGTTACTAGTATATGATTTAGCTAAGCAGCACAGTTACATATATGTAACTATAGTTTCTACGGTTTAGCAAGATATTGTGTATTATAAGAATTGTAACTATAAAATATAGTTACCATTTTTCATTTCCATTATATGTTTGTGGTATTCTATCAGCTATATATTTTCGGCTCTACGCAGTCAAAACAAAATGTTCAACCAATTCAATTTAATAAATTTTTTTAAATCATCACCATACATCACTGAAACATCATTTATGTTTGTTTTAGCAATGGCCCAAATCGTCTGCATTCCATTCATATGCAAAGTCGCCTGCAAAAAAGGTGTTGAAGGACATTGCAAGGGCCGAGAGTGCATTTGTTAATAAAATGATTTTACTTTATTGTACAATACTATTAGATATGATTCAAACCTATTCATTGATCTTATTGGAGAATTTCAAAAACCTTCTCAAAGAAACCATGTCCTTTGGGTATATATATATATATTTGTCATAATCAAACTATTATAATTTTTAATGATTAAACTGTGCAATATAAGTAGTACAATAAAATATTTCCAAATTTAATTTATGGGTTTTTATTTACTTAAGATGTCTAAGCCTCTGTCTATAAATCAATACAGACTTTTAATTTGCGATAAAAAATACAAAAACTGTAACGTTTACTATTTGATAAGTAATATAGGAAGACCAAAAATGAAAACATAAGCAAAACAGCTACAAAAATGCATTATTTATTATTTCTTGGTATTATTTTAAAATAAATATGAATTTTACTATCAATTAATACTGAAAAAAATTTAATTTCTCCTACTACTGAAAATATACGTCGGTATTGAGAAATGGTGCCTTTAAAGTTATGAGTTTCAAGAAGTTGAACGTCGGAAAGACAGAAAAATACTCTCAAAGTCGAGGACAATTTCTATGTTTTTTCTGTCTTTCCCACGTTCAACTTTAAACTTTTATAACTTTCGAAGGAATCAAAATTTAAGGTAGCATGAGCGGTGAGTCCCGTATCAAGCTGGGGCCCCGAGAAGGGATTTCTGATTTTACTCAATTTTATGAATAAATTTCAATAAGAAACATGTATTTTTATTTCTAAACACGTTAATACAGAAACTACGCTTATTAAATATAAACTAAAAAGGAAATAAGAAATTTTTTTCTCGTTTTAGATCGGGGTGCTGTTATAATTCACACTCCTGGTGTATACATATACACTTTAGCCGCTATTATTTATTTATTTTTATCGGCAACCCATTATTATTTTTATACTAACAGAATCCTTATTATAAATACTATAACCACCTAC
>JAPYZO010006448.1:0-17623 GCA_030522905.1 Torymus flavipes | reverse complement strand
AGAGAGAGAGACATACAGAGCTCGGCTCAACTATATCAGCCGTAATTAAATGCAATCCATCATCGTACATCAGCCACCTCGAGCGCACATTCGCGCATCGATCGCAAAACAGTGCAACATTGCCAACGGGATGTACGCATACGCACACTTGCACAGACATCAACACATACACACAGACACAGCGTGACGAGACCGATCGCCATTAATTTGGCCTGCTGCGAGGCAAATACATCTGCGGCGGCGCATCTGATGGAGATATCGTCGAATCATCCACAAGACAGAGTCGTCGTCTCCCTCTCGCAAGGCATTACAACAGTGCGTAAGTGAATGGCAAGCAAGGCCTAAGAGCTACCCTATCGTCGTCGCGGCGGCAAATGGAGTTGGCGCACACCCACGCACATATACCGTCTGACTCGGCCCTATAGCCACGCCGGAGGCGAGCTCTAACCATATTTCAATTACCCCCGAGCTAGCTAGCTAGCTAGCTAGCGCTATCACTCGTACCGATACTAGAATCGCGGAGGGAGAGAGAGAGAGAGAGAGAGAGAGCGATGGTAGGGGCGCCGCGAGTGGAGAGGAGGCGCCGGCGCCGCCGGCACGTCGTCACTTAGACAAATATGGGGCGGCCCCGTGTGTGCGTATATATATAGACGACGATATATCTCGCTCGCCAACGCGGCCGGAAATGCGATTTGCTCGTGCTATATATGTATAGTGCGTTGGCTTTTGTATGAATGCGCCTAAATATATATGGATGTTTTTATTTGGGGACCGGGGAATATTGTATAGTAGTGCAGCGGCCAGTTAATGATGTATAGGCGGAGTAGAGATTATTGTTATCGTTGATGTATTGCGCTCTTATCAAGCGGAGAGTCAGTATATTACATCGGCAATGACTATGAGATAAATGGGTGAACGTAAATTGGATTTGGTGTAGATATATGAAATTCATGGGAATGAATTAAACAGTTATATTAAAAAAAAATGTTTAGCTTTACTACTTAAACTTGACTAAATGCTTATAGTAATTGTTTAAAATTCATTTCATTTATGTAAAGTGAACGGTTTATTAAAAAACGCCTGCAGTAAGTAGTATAAGCTCTGATAGAGTCGGACAAACTCTGTACATATACTAATATTAGAATTAAATATTATTGATTTCGTATAAAATAGGGGAAAATACCATTTTAATCGCAATTTTCTCGATTTAATGATTTTATTTGTAAACATTTACTAGTCGAAAAATGATGATTCGTTATTATTTTCTGAACATTCTATAGTATTATTCGATAAAGTTGTTTGAACACTTTTATCGCCAGCTGAAATTGAAAATTGCGATAGCAGTATATTTCAATTACCATGCAAAAGAGACTGTTTGCTTTCTATTTCCCGGCCTGCCAATCTCTCTCGCGTAATTTTTCCATCAGGCGGACAAGACAGTCGGATAATTTCATTTTTTCGCCCTTTCATTTATAATACGAAACTTTTTTCGAAGTCAAGCTACACGCAAAAAAAGACGGGAAAAAGAATTTTCTTCAGGCAGAATAAGACTCGACATGGTCCATTTTCCCTCTCGCTTTTACGTTCCGCGCGCGGCTCCCTATCTCTCTATCCCCGAGTTCTCCTCTCTCTTTTTATACCCATTGTCGGCTCTTCCTCTCTTCCACGCAATTCCAATCTCGTCCAATTTAAATCCTTCTGGGATTTTGCACCTGCAGGACCGTTTGCGGCCGAGAGAATATCCACCTGTTCTCCCGGCGAATTAAAGTTGTATCCACTGGCGAACCCGGGCGCACTTTCGAAGCCACTCCAAACAAGACTCCACGGGTTATTTTACAGTCTGCACGCGAGCGCGCAATAATTGAGTGCGAGTAGCGAACGAAGATAAATGCCATTTTCCTACAAATACGCGAAATGTTGTTACGCGCGGGGGGTGGACAAAAAAAATCAATTGCGAATCAGAGCCGTTGTCGGGGAGTAGCGGAACAGCGCGAAAGAGAGAAGAGGTATGCGCGCAAGATAGCTATTGCCGAGAGCGAAACACGGCGGAGGGGGCGGATCGAAACAGACGAACAGATAACAAGGAGTTCGAATCAGAAATAACTTACGTCGGATAAAGCGTAATTGTCGAGTGCAAATGTTCCGAACAGTTGAAATTCTTTTCAAGACCTTTGAAGCCGATAATGGGGGTATTGGATTAACCGTGCTATGTGTGTGTAGCTTGAAAGTATTTTTAATTAAACTGTCCAACCATGGCTATATACATTGTAGAGAAACTCAATATGCTATTTCTCTGGATTGATTTTGTTGCTTCAATAGGAATATATAGAATTGTTCATGTGCAAGGAAATATACTGTCATTTTGTGAACATTGTGTCATTAAAAATCAGAACTGTATATATTTCCTAGTTTTTATTTTGCCTGCGTCATACTATTGTTACTGTAAATACTGGGTTGGCGTTTCGTATAAACTTGACTCACATTTATAATATACTATTGTTTCATTTGATAGAGAAAACTTCTATCCAATCCAATATAACATGATTTTGTTACAATATTTACCGACATAGATTGATACCTGAAAAGTCTACAAGCCATGTTATCAATTACTGTTTATTCCGAGTTCGTAATTAAAAATATATCCATTGATTACCACATTTCCATTTCGTGAATAAAAAATAGCAAACTGTATAACCAAAATTACTTGATAAATCATTCAATAGCATTAAGTGACTTTCGTTATTAAAAGCATCCCACACGCCGCATTGTGATTTTCCATTTAACAGCGTATATAATAAATTTGCTTTATGGCGTTTTATTTTGATCCTAAAATGTGTATTTGCCGTAACATCCGAGTAACACAGTAGTAAAGCGAAGATTTTATTACTTTTCGCGACCCCCCCTAACTTTCACACGCGCGCACGAGCCATCGGAAGATTTACAGCGTACGTTCGTGAAAAACAACAACACGGCAGCACCACCGCGCCCCATTAAAAATATAGGTTGTTTAACAGCGAATTTTCTCCTGCGTCGAATCCACTCTCTATTCGAGCGTTCATTCATTTCCGCTAACAATTCGGTATCGCAGATTTTCGCCGTGTCAATCCACCCCCCTCCTAATTAACGTCTATGAATTTACGGAATCTGACGGTGAGAGAGAGAGAGAGCGCAAGAATATACGTTCGAGAAGCCGGGACCGAACAATTAGTGTCACGCTCCGCGGTAACGAGGGCACTCTGTGGAAAAGAGAGAGGGATGAGCAGCAGCAGCAGCAGCAGCCGTTATCCGTGCCTCATCACCGCTGTCCGAGGACAAAAGGACCGCTAGAGACGAGGAGCGCGAAAAAAGGCAACAAGAAGCGTGGGGAGGAGTGAAAAAACGAGGAAGAGAGAGAGAGAGAGAGAGAACGTGCTCGCGATTAATGACGCCAATGGCTCCGCGCGCGGGCCGCGGACGTCAATCAGGAGTCGCGAGAGCGGGGCGAATCGGAACGACGGGTATACTATATATGTATATATATATGTCCAGAGCCAAGGGTTCATCTGCATGAAATCGATATACACGGAAAAGTTTCGTTTCGATTAAAAGCGGGCCGCGCCGCAGTGCAAAAAACTTTGTAAGAAGAAGCGCTAGCATGGGCACCTTTTTTAAATAATTTCCTACTTCTGACAATCAGAGGAAGCAACAGCGGGAGAGGTTAACTTTGTTAACGAGAGACGGAGAGAATCGCGGCGGTGTTCGTTTAATTTAGTGCCGCGAGAAAGAAGTTGGTCGGGAACAAGAGGTGAACTGGAAAATCCATGAGCGCGGATTCTTGGCCCGGAAGATTGAACGGTGCTGCGGGAACTATACGCGACGGTCGCCCGGAGAACGAGATTTCCCGATGCGGGAACCTCGAGGGAAAATATAACCAAGAGGTAAGAATGTTTCGAAACTAATGTCGAGCCTCTTCGTTGACTTTTTCTACGCCGATTGCTGTATTTACTCGACTGCTCATCGAAGTAAGGGGATTTACGCCTGCGATGTATGATAGTGCCGAAGCTCGTTCAAATTCACAACGTTCGCGGAAGAAAAATCCTCGAAAACTGATGCAAATTCTGATTTATCAAGGCTTTATGACGACGATTTACGACCGGTTTAACAGCTGAAAAATCTTGTATCGAAGCCGTAAAAGCGTCGCGTCGAGAGCTACTAAAACACCTGTCGCTCCGGGGGAGGCGGCAACTCAAAGTCATAATATGGAGAGATTAAGTCGACGGGGTAGGTACTCGGGGTGGCGGAAGGAAAGGCGCGCGATCGATAGGGAAGAATAAGAGCGGAGAAGAGCGAAATTAAAATATGCACGACGAGCGAGCGCGCGAGCGAGCGCGTGACGGAAAAAAGAAATATTACACTTTGATGAGGAAAATAAATATATTCAGAGTTCAGCGATGCGCCGGGAAATACGTTATTTACAGCGGTTCGTGATGCGCATGTTCATTATGGGCGCGGCGCTTTCTCTCTCTCTCTTTCCTCTAATGAGAGAGTCGGGCGACGACGAAAAAGTTGCCGGTAATCAAACTTTTATCCGTTTTAATTGGGGTAAAAGCCAAAGTTGGCATACTAAGAGCGCACATTAATTTCGCGGTGCCAGTTCTGTCGCAAAAAGTAAACAGACGCACGCGTGCGGGATGTTGCGATGTAGGGACAATGATAGCCTTTTTGTTTTTTGGAATCAAACGATCCGCAAGTTTTAATTAGCCAGTACGCGTCGAGTTGGCGGAATAGTCGAAGCAGGCCGTCAGCTCTGTCATGCGAACCACGTCGAATTTTTTTTCACAGGTTGTTATATATAGCGAATAGAATATCTCTCGGATGAAAATTCATTTCACAGGAAATCTCCGAGTCGCGCGTTTCGTTCGGTGATATATTTTTTTTTTTTCAAAGCCTATTCGACACCCAAAGCGCTGCGTGAATATAAATCCTCTTTGAAGATCCATCCCGTTAATATAATCGAATTCGCCGCACGGCAAATCAAATTAAGCGGAAAGTTTTCATTTATTCTCGGGCAACATTATGTAGAGAGAGGGCGCTTGCTCGCAGCAGATCCGCGCTCTAAAGTGGAGAGAAAATCGATATCCATTTCTTGTCAAAGCTCGAGTGTGTATATCTACACGGCATCTCCGCCTCGTCACTATATATCGCGGGGCTCTGTTGTCGAGCGCGGCGCGGGAGAAAAAAACTCTGCTTTCGATATTTTTCATCGTCATTTTGACTTTCGCTCTTTGGAGGAGGACCAAAGGAAGTTCGTATATTCGTGTGCCTGCGTGCACGTGCGAGAGAGAGGCAGAGAGATGAGAGTGTTGATGTTATATAATACCCTGTTTTTCGCCAAAAGGACGATCAATCAGTCGAATTTGCTCGCGTCATTCTGCTTTATTTTTGCGCACTGTCGTGTGGTATTATCGCCGCTGTGTGTAACATGAATTTTCGACGATAAATCCACATATACGCGGGTATGCCCTGTGCTCGATTAAATTGCGCCTGTAATATCAAATGAACATTAATCCATATCGTTTTTAAATTTTTCGAATTAAATTCTTTATGTGCATCGAGGGGTTAAATTATTGTCGTTTCCTTTTATGTTAAAATCTAGCTTTAAAAAAAATGTTGAAAAAAAAAATTACGTTTCGTAATTTCGAGATTTGCAAGAAGATTAAAACTCATAAAAGGAAAGATAAAAATAATTTTATAAGCTGTCATATACGACAGAACAATACGAGCCACGGTCATGCGCTCTACGCGACTGGAGCCCTGCAGTGAGAGGGATTACTTTTTTGTAGGACGAACACGAGCTGAAATTGAACCTGAAATCTCGAGTCCGTTCGGCACGTTTTTGGCGCATAAAATCGATGTGCTGACCGTCGTTTTTACAGCTTCGGAGGTAGAAACTTTGGAAGTCAAGACCTTCGGGGTAAAGTGTGCCAAGATGAAAACGCCGGTGCAAATAAAACGAGGCTTTGTGAGAAAAAGGAAACTAGCTTTTTAAAACTTTAGAACCAAAAAGAGAGAGCCGTGGGCAGAAAAATATAAGTTTACACGTAATTCCCGTAAAGAAAGGCTCCAATGTATTAAAGTTGCGAGTTATATACAATTGTCTAATGGTGCGATTTCAGAGTGTTACATATATACTTACAAAAAAGTTACAAAATATAAGGTGTAAGCATTTTGTACTGGTTTCTCAAACTGCACAAGTTCTTAAATTCTATTAAGATTTTCTAATTAAAAGTTTACTGTACTGTATACTTCCATTAGCAGGGAATAATCTAACATAATTAAAAGCACTTGGAAAGTCGAGTCACGCAGTTTCTCTATCCTCCTAATTCCACGTTAACTCTTTTCCAGGCAATGGTTCCTCGGGGACCCATTACAAATAAATACTTGATTCCACTTTATTTATAGTGTCTCGTCTGTTCTGCTCTAGTATAAATTGCATCAAATTAAAAATAAAATCTCAAACGGCAAAAAAATGTATAGGTATCACTTCGTCAATCGGTTACTATATAATATGCTTACCATATATTTTCATTTTAATATAATCGATTTTCGTAAAAAGTACATTATATCATATAAAAAAAGCGAATAAACGACGCCATGAATTTAAAGGAAATATTATACGAGCCTGAAATATTGCGGATGCAGTCCATTCAATCTAAGCGGCTTAAGAAAAAAAAAAAAGATAAGAACATTTTTCCATTGATCAATATTCATCGGCGAATAAACGAACGGGCCAATAAGCATAATCCGCATCTCCCTAACGACGGAGGGCGGCGGCAAAGCTCCCGCGCCTGGGCTGAATTATACAAGGCGCGCATCTCGCCTCCCCCATCGTCGGACCACGACGGCTGCTCGTAGTTTACGTACGGCGAATTTAAAGCGATATCCTTGAGGCGCTACGATCAGCAGCCCGTCGCCCGACGGGCCACAGTATATATAGATCTCGCTAGATGTACCATCATAATCGAAATTCCGACGCGCCGGCGGCAATCAACGGACTCGCGCGCACCCCAATCGAAGGGCAATCGAGTGAGAGGAGGCCATCTCTCTCGTCCCGACGCCAGTCTTATCGAATCCCCGAGACGTCTATCTCGCAGCCGCCCCGCTGGCGAAATTATACATCTCACGCGTAAAAGGAACCGAGGGGGAGGAGGAGGTGTATCTCCTTCGATTCGCGCGGGAGCTTAGCGCGAAAGCCCGCGCGCTTGCGCAGTTTCATTTATGGCTTCAGGCCGAGCGCCGCGTGCGGATTCGTCGTCGGTGCTATTCGGCCCCGCGCGGTTTATAGATCTAATGTGTGTGTGTGCTCGTTGATACACTTAGAGTATTTGAAGAGACTCGAAGAGGCTATTATATAGATTCTTTTACAGCGTTTGCGGGCCAAAGTGCCGGTGGGTTATTGTTGGGGATTGGATTTTAATGGGCGGTTGTTGGGAGGGTTGTTTAACGGTGGGATTTTATTTTATTAATGGGCAGAGATAGAGAATACAGAATATACAGAGATTCGAAGTTTCAGGGACCTGGGCTTAGAGTTTCATCTGGCGTCTTTTAGGTAATGTTTATCATAAGGAATTCCGATTAATTATTTACTTATACCCAGCGCAATCCTGTGCGCTCTCCTAAGTCCAACCTTCAAAATTAATAATAAACAATTTTTTTAAATTGACCATTAAGAGCGCGAATAAAAGCGTTACGATTTAATTCAAGATTTATCGCATTGGTATTTTTTATTAATGGAATGGAATACGTGTTCAACATTTTACATGTAATAATTATACCAAGAATCAAGAAATTCCTTCAAAATGTTGCATGATATATATAATACTATGAAATGTGAATCTACCGAAAAACATAAATATTGATTAAATTGAATAACCGTGAAGTTCTACAAAAATGCTTATTTCATCCTGATATTAACATTTTAGATATTCATGTATTCATACATTCAGATTTTCAAAAATATTTAATATAGGATTGGCTGAGGATATCATTTTCAATGTATAAGTATTCATTCCAATAAATGAAAATTTTTCCCTTTGAATACAGGACGTATATTTTATTTCATTTATCATTCCATACCAATATACGGTAATTTCTGCACCGAAAGGTCGCCAAGGTTCGGAAATAAATGTATAATACATACATATATGTATATCCTTTATAAAATTTATAATATTGTAGCAGAGTTTGTTAAGTTATAAAAATTATTAACAAGAACCTATTTACTTTGTATAACTTGATCAACACCTAGCTACTTGCTGTTATTTAATTTAATTTTAGAGAATTTAATATGCTTTGGAATATTGCAAAGAGGAAGGGAGAAATTGATCGTGCGGCTTCTGAAGGAACTACGAAATTTATTAAAACCGCTATTCTATAGTTCGATGCTTCGAAGTTGAAATTAATGCACGATACCACAGGGAAATTTTATTAAAAAAGCTTCATTAAAATTCAAATAATTTGCGAAATTAAACTAGAATGTATAAGAGAACAAATAAAACGGAATGACATCATGAAAATGCATATTATTTTTTCTCAATAATCACTGAGATTTAATTTAATTATCAGTACATATAATGAAGAATTTATCAACAATTTGTAGAATTCGGAACGCTAAGCTTTAGTACGTTAATAGTTCGGATGCCATTATTTTATCAGAAAATTTCGAAACTTCACTTCTGTATACATTCATTTTCAAATACAAAATATAATATCGAAATACTTAAAAACATGAAATTTGAACTTTTAGTTTTAACTGCAAATATGAAAAGTTTTCACTTCAGCTCGATTAAAATACCTCGAAATAACGAATGACGTTTCCCGGAGACGCACTTGATTTGAGTTATTTGTCCAAAAATATATCGCCGTCAGTTTGTCAGCGCCGAAAAATCGTTCGGAAAACGCTTGCTATCGCGCGAGCGTCTGGCCGAGGAAGAAAAGCGCAGAGGAAATCTCGCTGAATGGGCGATGTCGTACGTCGACCCCGGGGGTGCTATAGGCGGGGGACAGCAGCGAGCGCGCGGGCAAAGAGATTTCGCCGGAGGTCAAGAGTAAGTTATTTCCGGTGAAAAAGTCTCGGCTCGCGCTGCGAGCGATTGTGAAAGTCATAAAAGCTGTGCACCGCGAGCGAGGAAAAGAGAGAGAGAGAGAGAGAGAGAGAGAGAGAGATGAAGCTCGCGTGTATATATATGCACACGAGGCGGCGTGCTGGATATTTCTACCCCGAAAATGGGAGGGTAGAGCTAGCCATTAGGCGCACACGCGGCTCAAATATTAAACTGTAAATCACTCGGATTTTTGATATTAAAAGGAAATCTCGCGACGGATTTCCGCAGCGCGCGGCGCATAGCCGGGCCCCGGCTCTTTTCCAATTTGCGCTTGTTGCGCCAATTTATTGCGCTCCACGCAAGCCGTACACTCGAGTAATGATGTATTGAAATGAAAGTAGCTGATTAACGCGCGTGCGCGCGCGCGCCGGAATTGAATTCGTTTCGAGGAAAGGGTATATTTCGTTAGGGTAAAAGCGCACGCGCGGCGACCGGCGATGATGTGACTGGCGTTCGCGCTGAAATTGCGCTATTATGAAAGATAAACAGAAATTAATTATATGCACGGAATAATAAATTATTCCACATTTGTTTACTATGCGACTACGTTGTTAGTATACTGCTGAGTTCCGATGTAAATGGAATGCTAATTTGATGAGAAATTATAGGTGAAAAATGATACTACGCTACTGTAGACCCGAGTGAGGAGAGGGAGGGGGAGAGAGTTGAAATAACGTTTTCGTTTACTTTAGAATTGTATGGCGGATGAGGTGTACTGCCAGTTAGATAAATATTTTTAAAGTTAATTAGTATACTTATGCTAGCTATACACTTAACAAGCAAAACAATGTTGCTATATTTGCTCTTTTATATAATTATCTTGGTTACAGCAGAATAATTTAGGAAGGCTGATGAGTTATTTTATTGGAATAATATACCTTCACTTTAAAATTCTAATTGAGGCAATAATTGTTATAGTGAAGAAAATGAAACAGCAATTTGCTGATCAAAAATGTTTGTTTTATAACTTAAATATTGTAATATTTCATAATCCCTATGCACTTTTATCTAGATTAGGTATCTTGATCTTTCTTTGCTATTAAAGTATAAAAAAATTTCCAGATTTCACGATCAGAAAAATTGAAAAAATTTACGTCTCGCGTTTGTTTGGTAATTTGGTAAAATTTGTTAATACATTACCAAACCAAATCCAACCCAGAAACTTCCGTACTATCACCGAAGGGTAAATTAATTTACACCGCCCAGAGCCCAACTCTTACTTTCACAATTCCTCAGACACGTGGCCCGATTTTGCGGAATAATGACGCGTGCCTTTGACTCCCACCTTAATGGAAATATTAGACGGTGTTAGGTGTGCAGCAGCACGGACGGGAGCAGATTCTCTTACAATCTCAAGTGAGCGAAACCACGCGCGCATGTGCGCATCCTCGCCTGACTTTGACGCTCAGTCAGAGAGAGATTGAGAGAGACGATGCAAAGTTCACGCATCGCGAGGGAAAGAGAGAGAGAGAGAGAGAGAGAGAAAGGAGTTCAAAGCCAGCAAGTACGAGCCTGATGTAGTTATGTAAGTATATTGCGCGTAAGAGTATTATGCGCCTGATGAAATTCAGTTTGACGCGGAGGTTGAGCGGAAGTTTGAGAAGGAATAATAGCAGGATCGTTGTGTTTCTTGAGATGTAAGAGAATCACGTGTGTAGGATAATGATATCATCATACAGAAAATGTATAATGCTTTCGATGGAAGTAATCCAGTGAAACTGCATTGCAGACTAATGATAAGTATTGTATACATTCAATAGCACTATTTAATGATGTAAGGTATTAGAAAAATATATCCGTTGGTACTCGAAGTGATATTTTTTAAAGGATAATTGTCTTTATCGTTTTCCGATCAGTGTTAATGCACACAAGAAGCTTCTTATAAGCGAAATTGTAAACGATATAGCCTCAAATTGTTTTTTAGACTTAATATGTTAATGGTCTTTCTCCTTAAAATTCAATGAATTCATAACTCCATTTACAATAGCAGACTAATAACTGAATAATGAATATTATTTTCAATGGAATTTTACAAAACTTTATAATCCGACTCTCTGGCCCTCTCTCCCCCCATGAAAAGCCGTGACTTTCATCCGTTTCACAGTGAACAAAAGCACGGCTAATGAGAAAAAGCTCGCTGCGAAAAAGACAACCAACTCTATTAAACATTCCAAGAGCCCGCGGCCGCTCACGTTTACAGAACTGAAAGTATTGTGCGAAAGGGCATTAAAAATTACTTCGACGAGAGCATAGAGAAAAGGAGAGGGAGAGAGAGCATCAAACTTCACAAATTGCCCGGACCACTTACAAAGGAGAGGTAGATTTGCATAATGAAAACATTTAGCCGAGCTAATGCCTGTAGCCGCGGAGTCGTCGGTCTGCGGCACGCTGTAACTAAGATTCCAACCGCAAAACCGCACCAACAGAGCTCGGGGGATACGGGTGGGCCAGATTAGCGCGCGGAGATTATTGCGAAAAGTGAAATGACGGGGAAGAATAAGCCGCGAAGAACGAACCGCCGTCGCTCGCGCCCTCCAGAGATAATGTTTCGTTCGTAATGCCCACGGATTACATTAGCGTATTGTTTGACTTTCGAGAATCTCCAGCTGTTTAGTTTGCATAATGTCCGAATGCTGCGCTTGCCAACGTTCAATTTTGGCTTATTATTCGCCACGTGTTTTATGGAGATGCCTTGTTATGGTTAAGTTAAGTAATCATGGCTGTAGTTGGAGGTTTTCAAAAATGTCTTGTTCTGTGATATATACTGGTATATTTTTAATGATTCCTTTGATATATATATATGGAAGATGTGGGGATGGTGGAGCACTCTGCACGGCCTGATTAGGACCCTCGCTGCGCTCGGGCCCTAACGTCGCGCCGTGCAAAAAAGTGCTACTTAGGTCACGTGTATCGTAATGTACTATTAAACCTTTGGAATATTTAAAAAGAAAAATTTTGTTGAATAAAACTGATAGAATTCAAATTTGTAATTAATTGTTCAAAACTCTCTTATTAATTCAGCTAAGCTTTAGTATTGGTTATTTATTCTCTTGTAATTTACAGCTCTTGGAAAATTGACGTTCCTGTGCCCACTACAGCTGCTGTTCTGCCAAAATGAACAACGTATGCAAGATTAATCTTGATATTGTATTGTCTTACCTCAATATTCAAGACAAAACTCGATACAATATTAATATACAGTTTTCAATACAATATCAATAAACTTCGATAGTTGCTGATGACCATCTACTAACGAGATGTTCGAGTGGTAAATGTTGGGGTGGTCGTGCTGAATCTTTCTTTTAACGATGGTTCTTGCTATTTGATCGTCAGATGTAAAGTACATTGACTTAGTATAAGTTCTAAAAATCGACCTTGTTTGTTTAATATTTAATAGACTAGAGAAATTCTGATGGTCAAATAGCAGAAACGTTCAACTATATTATAGCTGAGAGATAAAATATTTTATTACCATTTAAATAATAATAGAGACGTTAAATTTGATTCTTAACTTCCGAGTCAATATTCTTCAAACGTAATGAAGTAAAATGAGTTATCACCACTTCGGGAGCAATAAAGAGCCCTCGCCGATATAACTGTCATTAAACAAACCTGAAAATTATCACTTTAACTTTTATCACGATGCGCACGCCTCTAATAAATCACCTCGTTCTCTTTCTCTCTCACGAGGAAAAAAAACGTAAATAAAATCTGCATGAAAATTCTACAGCTACTTTTTCCCCTCCGTCCACCTAGGGAGCAATATCTCAGGCAGCCTTCTCTTTCTTTATTTCTCTCTCATTCTCCTTGAATTACCCGGTTGAGTATCGTAGTCCCAGTCCGTCTCATAAATTCAAAAAGCGCGTATATATACACGTACATAAAAAATCTAATCCCGAAGTCGATTAAACTTTGCTCCCTTCTCTTCTTCCATATACGGATGTGCGCGGCGAAAGTCCCGTTCTAACTAAAGGAGACAAATCGCGGCATAATAGTTTCTTCTGTCAGACCCTCCTAAAGCGGGATCCCCATTCCTAGAGTGCTAGTGCATGCACAGTTTCGAATGATCGAACTTGCAGTCCGCCGCATGCATGCGAGTTTCCCTGCCAAGTTTAGAGAAAGGCAATAGTCTTCAAAGTAAAGTGGAGAGAGAGAGAGAGAGAGTGAGAGAGAGAGAGAGAGAACCGAATAATTTCGGAATCAATGCCAGAGGATGAAACAACGGCAGGAGTCCTTTTTGTACGCGAGAGAACAAGCCCTCGCCAATACCGGTGTAGCTGATTCGCCGAGAACAAAGAGAGAGGCAGGGAGGGAGAGAGATGAACTCGAATTCTCTCGGCGCTCGCGACGTATTTCACGTTATTCGAATTACGTGCGCGTAGCACGCTTGCCTATTCGTAGTATAGGATTGGCAAGGGGTGACTCTTTTCAAGTATTTCAATTAACAATCACTTTGTCAGTTTCGTAGGAATAGTAGCGATTCTCGTTTTCGGGGTATCGCTAAACCATTACGTATGGTGCTTCTCTACTCTACAGACTTTGTTAACTTTTCCTTCGCAAAATGAATATGTTTGAGCTAAATAAGAAAATTTTATACCTTTCTTTATATTACTTTCAAATAGCAATGAGTTAATGTGGAATTGCTTCCTTTATAAATTACATGATATCAAATGCAATACAATCTGTTACGTGAACATAATAGACTTATTACATTGTCAACATATAGCTTAAACACAAGATTCTTATCGATACTCTGAAGTTGAATATTGATACTAATCTTAATATAGGCTACCTGCTTTGAAAACAACTCACGTTTTGGATGTAGCATATTTTAGTAATCAAGAAATGTGATTCGGATGAGAACATCTTGATCTACAATACCATCAATTTTTTACGCTCTAGGAATTCTTTATGAAGAGACATAAAATCATTAGACAGTTACGATACTGTTACACGAACCACATTGTCTTTCAAATATACAATTATATTAGGTTATAATTCTGAATATAATATTTACATCAAGTATTAACGTATCTATATTTAAGCAGCTATAAAAGTAATCATAAGTTTTTATTATTGTAATGTATCATCAAATAATATCTTATTACAGTATTGTGTAATCTCCATTTGAAAAATATTAAATTTGAACTAATAAACACGTACTCTTTTTTATTCCTAAATATTTTTGATAAACAATCAGAATTATCTTCTTGCGACTATTTTCGGTATTTACTGAGCTGAGCATTCTATTAAATATCAAAAACGTTGGAGAAATGATTTTCCGGTTTGTTTGCGCATTCCTAACCCAGGGATAAATTGCTTTGGCAATTTCGAAACTGATCCGGGGCTTCCACGGGCAATTTTTCATCAGGGAAGAATAGGAAAAAGTGGATGAAATTCTAGTAAAAAATTGCTTTGTAAAATGCAAACATTGGGTATTCTTGAAACAATTACAAAAAGTTTTCTACTGACAAGCACAAAATAAACTTATCGAGTTGCAAATTAGAAATCCTCATCGTCCCATTTCCCATAAAATGCGTGCGCGCGCACATCGATTTTTTGTAATATACAAAAAATAAATTAGTTATCGCCGCGTAAATTTTGAAAAGCAATTTAAAGCGTTATTTACTCGTTTAAAATTTACGAGCAAGCGCCAAGCCGCGCATCCAATTTCTTCGGCATCAAGTATTAAATCACAGCGTGTATACGCACCCCGCAGGCGCGAATGCGCGCCATCCATCCGCCCTTCTCTTTCACACTTCTCGACTTTCTTACACGCCAAAGCTTGCAAGCAAGAGAATGAGAAAGAGCTCGGGGGAGAGGAAAGAGCTTAATACCGAGGAAAAGCTGCTACTGCTGCCGCTGCCGAGGCGCAAACGGAATAACATTGACAAATGACGCTATGCGGAACGCGCGTGCGTGCAATCTGGATGAATACGTCAAAGTAATGGCGCGCTGTCAGTGGAATTCCGCCGAGCAGGTGTCTCGCGAGATTTTCTCTCCCCGTGTGTGCGCGAGCGCTTTCGTCGAGCTCGTCACCGGGAATTCCGATAATTCACTGGCAGGAAGAAATAGAACGACAGAAGGGCGTATGTGTGTGAGAGAGAGAGAGGGGGGAGGCAGCAATTGATAAGGGAGACGAGATGAGAAGACGGCTCTCTCTCTCTCTCTTCTTCCGCCTCGAGAGGAGCCAGGGATTGAGGCTGAGATTCGTCGGGAGAGACGCGCCTGAGCACACATATAACGTACACACGTGTGTGCATACGCCGATGGGAGGCTCAGATTGTTTGTGTTTATGCGGAAGACACGGGAAAATCGCGTCGACGGGAGACGAGCGGCAGAGGAAGCGGAAAGCAGGTGCGATTGATTGTATAATGTATGACGAGGTTTATACATTTACTCGTTCAAGCAATGCAGTTATTCCTACATTTATTCATTCAAGAATATAACATTTTTTACTTTTCATACTTGTTGTTGCATAGCTCGTTTATGATGAATTTTAAAAGTACCTACCACCACACATTAAAGGAGTTTCGATATCATGCATTGATTTTAATTCAAAAACATAATTTTTAGTTTGATTTTAAGAGTGTCGAGAAGAATAATACTGAATAAAAAATCAATATAAAGGTTTATATATAGAAAAATGGTTAAACACGAGATCCGTCAATTCCTACTTGATATTCATATTTTTTCAATTTATATTTCACACTTTCATACTCCATTTAACTGGTGAAATACAAAACGAAGCAAAACAAGGAATAATAGCTATTGAAAGTTATCAATAGAGCTATTTTTAATAACTTTTCGCAGGTTTGGGTTATTATAAACTGAATACATTATTTTAAAAAGAAATAATTCAAAAGTTATATTTTGAAAGAACATTGAAATCTTTTCGTCATACATATTATATGTTTTACGGACTGTATAACCTGATTTTATAAAATAATCATTCCGGGTCGCCTTTCTTAAAGAGCTCGAGATTGAGAAAATGCGCTTTTACTTATTCTATTACGAAAAGGAAGTAGATTGGATGTTTATTTTTTCTTTTATATGACAACCCGAAAGTAAATCTTTCATTGATAAATAATGATGGAAATATAATAAATGGTCTTCTCTAAATAAAGCTCAAACAAATTTATTTTCTGTTAATGAACACTCTCCAAAAATAAATCATATTGCCAATGGCATGCCTATTAAAAACTACAGAAAGAAAAGTAGGTCATACAATTTATTTCACAAAAATAAAATAAAAAGACCCCACTGCGAGGACAGACAAGAACCAAAAGAAAAAAATTACACGTGCGGAGAGAAAATGAGAGAAAGTGTGGACGTCGCGCACGAGCGCTAAATCCCATCAGGACCATCGAAGCTCAACAGCTGTGTGGGTGGACGAGGCGTTCGTATTGTTTGTATTTATGAAGTGTGCGTGAAAATCTCATCCAAGCTGCAGAAGTGAGCGCGAAGGAAGACGCAAAACTTGAGGACGCGATTGCTTGCAAATGCGAGAGAGGAAAGTTTTCGCGCGCGTGCGCACTGCTACTCCGCTGAGTACATATAATTTCGCCGTCGAGACTCGTGAAAAGAAAGTTAAATTCAACAATCTCGTTAAGAGTTTATCCGCAGCTGGCGCCGAACTATAAAGTTAATATTTTTTTTGTTATAAAAAAGAGGAAGGATCTTGCGCCGTCTTTCACGATCCATCGATTCGCGCAAATCACCTTTGGTATTTGGATTTCGAAACAGATGATGTTAATTTGTCCTGAATAGCTTAAGATTCAGTATGGTGTTTTTTCTTTGTCATCGTCGTTTGTTAAACTTTAGACTCGACTACTTAAATGGGATATCGTGTTCAGAAGTGCAAATTACGTTTGGATCCTAGAATTTTAAATACAAAATAACAATCGCTGCCAATTCATTTGCATTTAGCTTTCTCAACTTGATCTTTTGTTTCATTGTTTTATGATCGAATAATCCGTTGTCTTGAGGATTATTTTATTGATTGTAATATGATCGGTGGTTGTATGTTGCTGTCATCGAGATACCTAAATTAAAGAAAAGTATTCTGACTTCGTGAACGGCAATTAAAAAGGATCGCATTTCCTCTCTCCCAATTGTAAGATTGATAATCAGAGAGTCAGAGGGAGAAGAATTAAAGGCGCTTCTTCGCGGAAGCTAGGTCGCGAACACGGATCGTATACTTTTTCCTTCATGACTGAAGTGAGAAAAAATAAAACAGCAACATCCGCGTATCAAGCGCGCAAGAACGGAAAGAAAAATGGAGACCCTGAGGAAAATCAATTAACTGGAAGAAAACCTCAGCTTCACTCCTACTCTTACTTTTTGTTAATAAAGTGCATTTAATTAAAGATGAAAATAGTTCGTTTTGATGTACCCTTCTTCTATGCACATATTTCTTTTTCTGAGAAGTAGCGTTTACTATGTAATTTTGTTTTGCACAGCTAACTGGATATTAGAAT
>JAPYZO010006446.1:0-25522 GCA_030522905.1 Torymus flavipes | reverse complement strand
TCTATAAATAAAAAACCTCATCCTTCAACTACATCCTCCCAATTCAAATTTTCATATAATAACGTTACAAATTACAAATTACATTTCTCAGAAACGGCGTGTATGTCATACACCGTAAAAAAAATGTGTTAAACATTAATTGATCAGCGATAGGACTTATCTATCGATTCGATTGATTCGGAAACATCCTCGACGCGACTCAATCCGATTAGTCCCTCCCGCTGCGACAAACCCATGTACACCAACGCTGCTAATAAACTAACACCGCGCTTATCACCTTCCCGACATATATAAGCCACCGTCGAAGCCTACGCCACCTGCCCAGATTTTTACAAATTAACGTGGCTTGTGATTAATGAGCCTCGTATATAAAGCAGCCACTACACACGTCCGACGAATCTATCAAACTTAACGAGCCGCTTCGACACACGCAGCAGCCTCCGTCGATGAATCATTAGAAAACACTTTCACGAGGTCGGGATACACGCGCCGCGTGGCACATAATCCCCGCGCACCACGACAAAAAAGCAGCAGCGCGATAAGGCTGCCGTGAGAACCGGCCGAAAACGCGAAAGTTATATATATAGCGCGAAAAGAAGAATAGAGGAGAGGGCTATAATGTATTATAGTAGTATAGCATATACCAAGAGCGCGCGCGCGCGCATTTTTATATCGAGGCGATTCGCGTTCGTGTTCATTGACACGAGTGAAAGTAGTCTCTCGCCGGCGGTGCTCTTTCTCTTTCTCGCGCGCGCGGGAAGGAGAGCACGAGGCTATGTGGGTCAGTCGGTTTATATACGAGTTGCGCGCGCGCGCGGTTAGAAGAGAGGCCGCAAGCGGCCAAAGGCGTATCGTAATAAAAGTTTATATTCTGATTGATAGGGGGGGACTTTTCGTCGTTGAGAAAATTGCTCGGTTTTAGTGTCGGAGGATAGATGACAAAGCTAGTTGCGTTGAGAAGGCGGTTCGGTGCATTTTTATGGGGAGAGTTTAGATTGGGATGATAAATTCACTTTTCAGGATATGAGATAATCCGAGGCATGACTTTTTGGTTTTGAGTGGACTAATTTGCCGTTGATAGAGATTCACTTTCATATTGAGATTCTCAAATTAGGGAAAACGTGATCCTTATTTCGGGCTAAATTATGTGATTAGGTAAAAGTTATAGGCTGTTTGTGAGGTCTCACTAGAAAATTGTACTAAAATTGGTGTATATTTAAGATATATTTTTTTGTGAATTATAGTATAGTGAGTGGTTGTAAAATTAAAGTGCATTTTACTTTATAGAAAAATAAAAATTTTGTGATTTGATTATAAAAAGAAAACGAATAATTACATTTAACTGCTAATTAATCACTCAATTATAATAAATTCTACTCTCTTCAGTCCTCTACAACTATTCTGCACAACACAGGTACACGTTTACTCGCATACACATCCCAACCCGTGAATCCTCTGCTATGTAGCTTAAAGTAATTATTGACAAACAATAAAAATTTCCGAAAAAATTCCCAACTTTACGAGCAGCCTTCTGTCGCTGTATTTAAAAATCCAGAAAAGGTCAAACAATTTTTATTACCATCTAAATAGCGTATAGAAATTTTCGGCACGCAAGGCGCAAATACCTGCTTGCAACGTATGGAAAACGTGTTAACACGTTTTCGTATATATACACTTTCTAAAGATCTTTTTGAGCAAGCCTGTCGAGAAAGAAAAAAAATTGATTTGCAAAAAAGGCAGGATGGCCAACGCGAAACACCGTTGTGTATATATATTTATGCATCACGCGGCGCGCAAGCCTCTCTTGCGCATTATATAAAATGCGCCTTATCCTTTTTCGCATATCTGATCGACTTCGAAGATGGGACGAAGATTTCCCCTTTGCACATTCATGCATGAAGATGGATTGTGGCGCGGGAACGTAATATGGTGAGGGAATTTTTCGCAAGTATACCTTTAAGCTTGTTTGTAAGTATATCGAGGAGAAATTGTAATATGCATCTTCTTCTTCTTCTGATGAATGGCATTTTTACAATTTTTAAATCAAACTTGGAATTTCAGATAAGAATCAAAGAATTCGTGTCCTTTCGTAACATGTAAGTGCGCTCCCTGAATTCAATTTGCCACGACAATATTTCTCGTCACATCAGAAATATATCATTCTTTATTTCATCCCACCTATGATTACAATAACTAAAGCTACAAAATTCCTAGCCCACCACTATACATAATTCTACGTTTACTAACACACCTCCAAAGAAACTTCTCAATTATCCTATAAAATTTTCTTTCTCCATCTCAGAAAAATAAACAAAACAACCACCATCGCGATTAGAAAATCCGAGTCCCGCCTACAAATCACCCGTACAAAAAACTTCCAATTCCAGCCTTATACAATCACACTGCACCTCGTATCCAACCATCCATCACTTATCCCAACGCGCATGTGTCGCTCGTCCCGATAAAATCGTCGATTTCCCCGCGTGCGCGCTGTCGACAATGGAGAAGAAAAGCATTGCTCGCGCACCCACACGCGTGTATTACGCGCTCGCGCGCCTTACAATATCACCGGCACTCATCGCGCGCTTTACGCAACCTCTTCGAAGAGAATGACATTTTTTTTCCTCTCCTTTTAATCTCACCCACTCATCGATGCGCCGGCGCGTGCCTTTCGTAATTGAGATTTATGCGTCGCGCGAACGATATGTACGTATGATCGAGCAGTGTGAATGAATTTTTCTTTTCTTTTTTAATGAAGAAGGTATGCGTGGGTAATGGAGTTCGGAAAAATCGTTTTGTTAAATGACACGGAATATCCTACTTTTGGAATCAATGCTCCGCGCATGATGCGGGTAGTAGAGTGAAGCGGTGGTTTTGATATCCGGTAAGGTAAGGTGTAAAGGTTTTGGTATAGCTATGCAATATGTGTGAAGCAATTTTCTGTGGAGGGTTTTTTGGGCGTTGAAAGGTAGCTTATTAGGTCAAGAAGTCAATGGCGTCGTATAGACGAAGGTCGATAAATTCAAGAAAAATGATCGTTGAAGCGGTGTATACGAGGCGCGTCAATAAAGTATGAAGATCGACTTCAGTTATTCAGCATGTATTCAACAATTTCTTTTATATTAAGCGTCGTATAGTGTAAAGTTATAAAAGTAATGGCGCGAAGTTTCGATAAATTTAAGGTTCTAAAGATCTTAAGATACCGACAAGTCATATTTTGCATAACAATTTAATGGTCAGAGAGAAATTTCAAAAACATAATTAATAGAAGAGTGAATTCAAGGTGAGTTTGTTTTATTTATGACTTATATCTTTAGAAATTGAGCTACTAATCGTAGATTTTCACTCAGAATTACATTGCGGGTATGAAATAAAGGACTATCGAATAAAAAGAATGCGACATTTTTTAGCCTTCAAAAGAATCCATCAACAAGTTTATATACACATAAACATTCTCGCACCGTCATTATCACGATCATAGCCAACCTACCGATCTTCACAGCTGCTTCACCCTCCATTCGATTTCTACATAGCCTCACTTCACTTATAACACTGCCGCATGTATATATCGACCGCAGGCGCGCGCTCGCGAAAATTTTCACGATAAATTCCACACCGCGCGAATTTTCTCCACTTGTCTATGCATTTAAACACTTTCTACCATCGATGAAATTCGAAACCGAAGCGCGCAGCAACAATCCTCTCATGAAAAAAATATCGCGCTCATTATCATCACAGGCGGCTTTTATCGGGTGGCAGCGCGCGGACGCCTCATCTCCGCTGACCCCGCTGCTCCGCGATGCATTGGAAAGTAAGCGCGCGGCGCTTCCGCAAAAGTGGGCCCCGCGCGCGGTTTATTTATGCGAAGTGCCATTTCCGATTTCTCGCGCCTCTCGCGGAACTCGACTGTGGTATACGTGTGTCCTTTCCGCAACGATGGGCTCGAGCTTGGTGCATCCTATTGTTACAAAGGTGAGGTGTTTGGTTAGAACAGGGAAGGTCAGTTGTTGGTGGTACGACAGAGGTGATGGTATGGTTTAGGTTTGATAGATAAGATTGAGTGATGAAAATGGTTTGTCGGAGCTGAAATAGAGGTGCAGTTTTTGTGTGATGCCACTTTTACAATGGAATGTTAGTTGTCAGTATTTTTATATCAATTTGGACTTAAAATATTTGAGCAACAATAGCATTTGATTATTGCATACATTCAATGTACAGTTGAACGTATCTAGTAAGTAAGTGAATTTAAAATAGCATCAGGAAGAAGCTGTAATCTGCATACGTTCTGTAGTGTATTCAGTATCTATTACAAGTTCAATGTCAAGGCACATAAAACGAGTCATTTACGTGGTATACGTAACGTAACACTCAACAAGACCTAAAGGAAAATATCGAGGTTTCAAAGATTAGATAAGATAAAATATAGAAAAAAGTTTCTTTCCTTATACTTTTGTTACTCATATCCTACAGCGTCAGCATTCTAAAATAAAACGTTCAAGTCAAGTAAAATAAAAAAAAAGATTTACGTTTGACGACGTGTTACGTTGAAAAAGAATTATTGTAACCATAGGTGTCCAATTCCGATTGTATCATAACCCGTTGATATAATCTGAAGTCTACCGTATCTAAAAGCCCTTCCTAAAAGTATAGTCTACTGCGTTTTATCTTCAAAGAGAAATTTAATTGCGCGAGTTTCAAAGCTGCATCAAAAAAGAAAGAAAGAAAAGAAGTCGTGGCAATATTTTCTTATCGAAAAATCAAAGAAACCTACTGCTGTGTTGCGCAAAATTTTTCTTTTCACTGTCGTCACAAAACTTGCCGATAAATATTGTAATGAGCGTCTTTCCAACAACGCCGTCGAGAAAATCCGAAGAGCACGTGGGCCGAAGGAGTGTCAAGGAAAAGCTGCACGTTGCGGCACCGCTTACTTTTATCGAGGTTTTCAGGCGACGACGACGCAGCTTCCATCGGGCTTTGCGATGTCGATGATAGCCGCGTGCGACTGGCGCGGGGAGAAACAAAGCCAGATGGCAAATTGAATTTTTGCTTTCACGAGCGTGCGAGAGAGAGAGAGAGAAAGCGTTTTGTTTGACTAGTTAAAGCAGGCACGCACAGGGCGATGTCCTCGGCGACGCTCATGTGTACTTTCTAGATCCGAGTACACGTCCGTAAATTATTATCGATATAAATCGAAAATGCGCAACGACGATGATGATGTAGCACGTGCACCGCAGGTTTAGTTTCGTGTATACGTGAGTGTACACAGGATTAATTTAGATGGCTGCTTCCTGTATTATTATACGGTTTATGTAACTGGAGAATCTCCGAGTTTCGCGCGCGCTTCTTTTTTCTTGGGTAATGTAGGAAAATGTGCTTATGCAACGGAGATAGCTGCGTTTAATTGGGAAGTGTGCGGGGAAATTGCATATCTAATAATATTATCTCGAAGCGCGAATATTTACTCGGGTAGAATCGATGCGTTGCGCATGTAATGTGTAGTCAGGAAAAGCGTGAAAAAAGAAATTAATTTATGTGGATTTTTTTTTCATTGGTACGTTCAAAAGTGTATACTTTACGACCGCTTAAACTAATGCATTATGCATGTTTAACATTAATTTTCATCAGTCCCGTAACTTTGTGTCTGTTAATATTTCGATTGATCGAAACATAATAAGACACACGTCGCTTACAGAGTAGAATTTCGAATTTATGAAAAATAAAGAAATTCATGTGTAGATTTTAGAAATCGCGATGAATTTTCTTCATAAACTTCATTCTTTCCAACTTCTCGCCAATATAATAATCGTCTCTAAAACTAGGCCATTGAAATATCCCCTAATCCGCTATGCACACATCGTCACTGTAATCACCGACAATTAAACGTTTCACATCTCCCAACGGACACGATTTTCTAAAAAAACCCTCGGTAACTGCCACTTAACGCGCAGACTAAACAAACATCATAGGCCCATCTCGTCGCGCGACATAATCACTATCCCCGCGCGTGTTTTCTCTCGCCTCGCACTTTAATCGACTCGAATTATCGGCTCGCGGACACTGCGATAACAATTAACCGCCTAGTGCGACGCTTTTCGCTTTTTCACTTCGGCAGCGCAGCCTCTGCATGACAATGTCGTCTTGGAGACTTTCTTCCAATTAAGATGTGTCGGCTATGCGCGTACGCGCGCGCGCAATTAGTCGCGCGCGCTGGAAAAAAGGGTCAGAGATTAGACGGAGGGGGGAAAAAAGAGCTTTTGTGCGCAGAGGATATTTCTCGCTCTCTCGCGCGTGCCTGGCGCGAATTTACATACCTGCAGATAACGAAAGTAGCGTTGAGGAATTTTTTTTTCCTTACCTTTGGCTGTTTTAGAGAGGAAGGTGCTTGGCAGCATATACGTGAGAGATCGGAATGGTAATGCTGATGCGGTGCGCTTTCTCGGGTTCGGGGGAGAGGAACAATGGGATTTTTCAGCCGGGGAGTATTTAGGGTGAGTCCGATTGCGCTTTAGATGCGGGGAATTTGCATCAAGGTGATTTGATATTTTTGTAGGTTAGCCGGTGTATTATGTTTTTTTAAAAGAAAAAAGTGTATTATGTGCATAGATAGAGAAGATAAAGTTATGTTTTACTGTTGCGGGATGATAACATTTGACTGGGGATTGTTACAATGAGGATTTGCAATATGGTAAAACGATAAGAGAAATTAGTACTGGATTTAGGTTTCACACTTTTGTAAGAAGGTGGTTTTTTAATTTGAAAAATTATTTAGTATAAGTAATTACAAAATATACTATCCCATTAAATGAATGGATATAGTGCCGTAATTTTTTATCAACAGACATATAATGGATATTCGAAGGTATAGATAAACTTTAGCAGTAAACTCGCGACAATCAGGTACTTCGTACGTAACTGTAAATTTTCGTTAAAACGCAAAATACAAAGAGAATTGTAAAAGTGGAAATACCCGGGAGTTAAAAGTAAAATTACTGTATCACACAGGCCTCTTTAACTTTGTTGGGGGTAGTCTTTTTTCCTCTCTCTTTGCTGAATTCCAGGGTTTCCTTGCTTGCGATTCCCGATCCCGATTCGACTCTCACTTTGCGGATGCCCTCAATTTTGTTTTGTTGTCGCTGCGAACGACATTCTCAAGAGCGTTCGACGAAGGTGCGCTTTTTATCTAATTCAATTCTATAAATGTTATACCTTCACGTTAAAGATTGTTAGTGATTTTATTTTAAGAAAAATGGTTATTTTATGTGATTTTTTTATATCGATTTTAAATAAGGTTAACGTTAATTTCCAGGGAAACTCAATTGTTTGATTACGGATTTTAATATCGTAAAATTAATGCCTTGAATGCTGGTCTTGAGTAACACGAATAATCTAACAAAAACTCATTATCATAACGATGTCACATTATTTTATTACTTCCGTCAATGACGCATAATGACCGAGAAATTTACGCTTCTTTAGATACAGCTTCTGTTGAAATATCAAAAATCAAAGAATACAATATATCTATATACTTTTATTTGCTTTTATAATATATTTATATTACTTTTGCACAATATATACGCTTCCTACGGATCTAACGCAATTCTCTTCATTTATGACTAAACTTTGAGCAAGATGCGAAATTTTGAAATGCATGTTGAAAGATATCCTCATTGTTTATCCAACTAACGCTCACAAAACCCGCATGCAATTCGTCAAAACCTTCTTGCAATTTTAAACCTCGCTAAAGTCAAATCACACATATACAATTGATTCATCAACATCAACATGTGCATACCCACATCGTCACCATTCCATATCGCTTATCCTTAAAAAAACAAAGAACAAAAATGTCACTCCCAGATCCGATCTGCCGCGTCTGTATATTACGAAACCATGTGGTAACAGCATTTCCCAAAATCAGATGCTAATGCCCACGCGACAAAGCCTTCTTACCCGCGCTCGCGTCAAAACATTGAAATTCAGCCGACGCGCGTACACGCACATATCAGTTGGATCGCGCGCGCTCGCGTCCTTACGGTACACACCGTCGAGAAAAATTGCACCTCGCCGTTATGTATGCCCTTCGACCGGGAAAAACCGGGTACGCACTCAGTTATTATGAAACATACCTACCCGCGGAATGATATAAAAATCCTGTTGTGCACCGGGGCGAGGAGGGAAAAGTGTTTTTAGAAATGCCGAGGCGAGTTTCTATATACTAGCAAGACACTTGTCGCCTGTTTCTGACGGCGCAGGCCTGCTGAATGTGTTTCGTAGGTGATGGCGAGTCGGGAATGAGTAATAATACGTGGGAGGACCGCAGGAGAGTTTGTGCAACTGGCGTTTTCGGTATCGCGGGTTATTAAAATTCTAGGCATCGATGATGCACTTGTTAAGTGTTATTGTAGGTCATAAAAGTTTAACTTTTGTTTTACAAAGGATCCTCACGTATAGTTGCACTAAATTATGGTGTACGAAAGTTTGAGGGGACACGTGGCTTAATAAGACGTAGAAAAAGTTATCGTTATTACTTAAGTCCTTAATTATAAGCTTTTTTTTAGCCTTAGAAATTAATTTTCGTCTAACTACACCTGTTCTTCATTCTTACAATTAAAAAATGGAAAAATTTTAAAAATACATTTTAGAATATTCCGTTTCTCTCCGGCTCTTATAAAAATGCTGTTTATGGCGACTCGTGCACTGGCCATAACGCTAACACCGATATTCCTCTTAAAACAATTACTTCCTCGTCGTTCCCCCATCGATGTCCTACAAACGTCCAAGACATCTCGCAAACAGCCAGCTAATCACGATCGACCATATTACAACCTCCCACCACACCGATCCACCCAATCTTCATCTATCACACTTCGGATCTCCCGCGACCATCTCAACACAGTTACGATATTACACACATGTACAAGCGTCGCGCTGTCTCACACCGGTAACATAATTATATTGGCCCGGTGAAATTTTTCGTCGTCGGCGGCTGCTGCTGCTGCTGCTCGCCTCATCGCGGATTCACGAGCGGCCGTGGGTTCGGAGACCCTGAAGTGAAAGTTCTCTCTCTCTCTCTCTCTCTGTGTCTCGGTGCAGCGAAGGAATTCGCTTAGGCGGTACATATCGCGGTGTGTATATATGGAAGGGCTCTCTCGTCGCAGTGTGTGGGCGCTGCTGCTCGCGGGAAAGTTGTTGCGAGGATTATTCTACTTTTCGAGGCCTACCGCCGTGTGAATTTCGGAGGCGCGAAGGAGAGTGAAAGTGGCTCGTTTTTTCGGCGGCGTTCTGGGGCGTATTAGAGAAAATTTTGAATTTAGATTTTGGTCGCGGATTGTATAGAGATTCTTGCGTGGTTACGAAATTTTCTGTCTTTATTGGGAGTGTTGATGAAGTAGTTGTAGCAAGTTACGATAATTTTAAGCAGTTTGATATTTTTAGTTGAATAAAAAAGCTGCAATGAAAATTGTTGCTAATTGATCGGTAGTTAGCTTTCTTAAACTGAACAATCTAATTGCTCCTGTATATATAGTTATTACAAGCTATTAATTAAGTTTATTACATGTTTATATACATTTCCTCGCTACCTTGAGTTGTAATAGTGTAATATTATAATTTGTCACCTAGAAACGTTACGCAGAAAGCATGAAATCCTTCTTTTTTTCATGATATATTATTAAAACTAACTTAATTGATATCATGGAAAAAATAAACAGAACACTTTTGATTTCAGAATTAGAAACCCGAGAAGATTGGTTGGTGCAATTTGCTGGGTATATCAATTTTTATAATCTCGGAATAATGATGCATTCGATAATAAAAGAGGTGTTCAAATATTTCAGGTCACTGATCACGAGCCATTGGATAATCAAATGTATCTATCGGGGCGCACTATACAACTTTCTTACGGAATTTGGAATTTCGTACAATATTTCAAATAACACTTTCAGATTTGGGCGGGATATATATCTGCATTTTAAGTCTTTTATATCGTAAAGTTTGGCATTTTCGGAATTCGGCATAAATAAAGACGCTTTCATAAAAAAAAAATCGGATGCAATCGGATGGCACTGCGCGAGGTATTTTAATGCGCTTAAGTTCCTAATGAGTGTCTTTATACCGTGACTTATTAGTGAGAGTTAATTTTCCTTATTGATTTGCGTTTCGTTAAATCTTTTAATTAATGACAGCCAAAGGTAAGCACAATAACAGCACCGAACGCTTACAGTTATTAAATAATTAATAAATCAGTTACCCATAAAAAAAAAACCACAGAACGAATCTCACCAAGTCATTCCAAATTCATTAGACTCTAATTCATGACACCTAATTATCCTGCAATTACACCTCTTAACGCCGCGTTATATTACCGTCAAATTAACAAGCGAGAAAAAAACCTTAGCATCATCTTCATCACCATAAAATTATACACACCTCTTGCCTCGAAACACACACTCGACACCTACGTCTCATTTCCGATCCCACGTTCACACTCACGGGTCAATCGTGTTTCCCCGCGCGCGAAAAGCGCCGAATTTACGACGTATGGCTTCTTCCGGCGCGGAAAACGCATTATACGCGCCCGTGAGAATTCCGCTTTTTCTTTCCGAAGGGGTCGTCGCGTATACATATTATAACTATATGCGAGCGCAGGCACAGCGGACGCGCGGGTTCATTCGAAAGCGAGTTCCCCGAAGAAAGAGAAAATTGCCGGATTATAATACTGTGAGAACAGTCACTTGTGTGTATGTGTGTGTATTTCGGCACGTCGCATCGCGTTGATTGAAGCTTTACGTATTAGTTGCGTAAGCCGATTGAATGCGATGGAATTTGCTGTCACCATGTGCGCATGCGTGTGTTTAGGTAACTTTCCATAAGGCGTGCTAATTCGGTTAGGAGCACGACGGTTGGGTTTCTTTCTTTCGACGGAATGAAATTTGCAGCCCCGGAATTCGGATGTTCGGTTTCCGCTGTGCAATGATATTTTCGTTATGTAAATGGTATAGGTTTGCCAATATACCGATTGGCGACATCGGCGAGGAGAAAATTTTTTTACGGAATGGTGTTAATTGTCGAGAAAGATGTTAATTTTTACGAAAATGTTTTCTTATTTGTATTTATCAGACACAGTAATACTTGGTACGCCTGTGAATGAACGTAGTAAATATAACTTTTTTTATTTAAAAAAAAAGGAGAACCGCGGAAGACCGAGAATAACAACCACGCCAGAAGCGAGGATAAAAAGCAGAAGTTACAATCGTCATACACTAATCCCGCCATTCTCATGTACCTCGCAACATCTTCCTTATGCAGGACGGCCCACCTCCGACCCGAAAAAAGAAACATCAAAGCCGCGCACACCGTCGACATCTCCCAAAACTCCAACGTCATCGTCACCGCCATACCTCTATACGCGCTATCAGCTGGCCTTGATCCCGTTCCTCTTCTCTTTGCGCTCGCGCAGCTGGCTGGCATAAGTCTCTCGGCAGCGGCAAATAATACACGAAACGCACATAAAAGCTTCTCTCTCTCTCTCTTGAGAGACACGGCAGAGGACGGGAGACGCGCCGAATTAGGATCGCCGCCGCGTGCGGCGCTGCACTTTCCATTCTGAACCAGATCGCCGCTCGCGGAAACGCCGATGGTTTCACCTAGAGACGCCCGGCTCGTGCGCGATTCTCGTTTTTCGATAACCCGACGAGAGGGATCGCGGACACAATCTGCGGTTGCTGGGGAAGGAGGTTGATGGTCCATTGTGGAGCGGGTTCCTTTTTTTTCTGCTTGGTTTGGGATGGGAGAGGTGAATGATTTTAGCAGGTTTCGAGCTGGCTCCAGGCATTGTGTGATACTTTTTGCAGGTGACAGTATGCCTGTGACGGAGTTTCGCGTTGTACAATAAATTTAATTAGCGCGGCCGAGGGAATTGCCCGGCTGGTGTAGGAGTTAAGAGAGAAATCTCATTATTTAGGTGAATAGCGCGGATAATTGTGACTTGCGGCGAGTTGTGAAATATTATTACGTTTTAAATGGTTGTGGGTTTTAAATGAAGAAGATAAAGGGTTTTTTTTTGTAGATCAGTGAAGTATATTTGTAGGAAGAAAATTCTGATTCTAAGAAAAATGTTGTTGATAGAAAAAATAAATTTTAGAGGGTATGCAGTATAAACGTAATTTAACGGAAATAAATGTTCCGAAAGACACTGGAATAACCTGTTCGCAATTTAAATACAAGCCTAAATGTTTTTTAATGTGTATTAAGACTCGTTAAGAATTCCAGAGCGGAATCGGGATACACCAATTAAGAGTATTTTTTATACCGTGCTTGTACGATAAGTCTTTCTCTTGTATGTTTGAAATAACCTTTTTTTGTAAGAGCGTCAAAGTATTGCAGAAAAGTACCTCGCTGCATTTTAAAAGTTATCTTCGCCAGCCTATATAGATAATTTATTGCAAAAAAGTATTAAGTAAACTTGCATTTCGAAATGGACTACTTGGAAAACCCGAGGATTATTGTAATCGAATAATGGCAACTGGAATGTTTTATGGGGGTCCGTAAATAACAACTACAGCGTTTGAATTTTAGAGGTTGCATTAATTGTCCCTTCTTCGGTTTGACAAAATTTATCTTTTATATAATACGTACATAATAGAAAGGTAATTTGCATGGAATTTATATATCCTTTAAAAAATTAGCAAACGTCATGTTCGCTTCCTTTTTAATTAAGATAATTTAAATACTCAAATTGAATTTGATGGCTTTAGTGGAGGAATAAAATACTCCAACTAATCATCAAACACTATAAAATAAAGTATATATGTGCTGAAAATTACATGTTTGGCAAATTACAAGTCCATAAATCCAGTTTCTATTCCACGAAAGAATGAACGAAACCTATATGGCCAAGATGAACTTATCACCTCGGATCAGCACCAGTAAACCAACGGAACGAAATTGTCCATGCAAATGTATTCGTCGATGATAGAAAATCTCGCGTTTTCCGTGGTGTCGAATGCAAATGGTTTTTCGACGTCGTAATTAAGCCGACGTCAGCTCGTCGAATCGGAGCTCCACGCGCCTGAGCGCGGCAAAAAATCGGGAAGCGAAAGAGAGAGAGAGAGAAATAAGCGGGACACGTGAGAAAGTGGAAGTGAAACACTAGTATAATTCTCCGACGGAGTTGTGTGTGTGTGTCTGCCGCCGGTGAATTACATACTTACTTAATATTTCAGGTGACGAATAAAGTGTCCGCTGCGCGTAATGCATTTTATATTGCGTACCGTTATAATGCAGTTAAAAAGTTTAATGGGCGGCAAGGATTCGATTTTTATTTAATATCAGTTTAAAAATTTGGCGAATGTGATTGTGTTTTAATGTTGAACGGAAATTAATATTTCGAAGGTATTGGACTTATTATTAACCTATATTTAATGAACAAATCGCGTTACGAAAAAGCTTTTGTTAGTTAAAGAGTTTTCTTAGAGGCAGTCCTAAAAAAATCATATATTTTCACTTTGATAAGTGATAATGTAGTCTTTACTAAATAAAGATGTAAACATACTATGGTAAGAGAGGCTTATTGATAATGATAACAATTTAAATCTATCTAATATGATGTTCTTATGATAGAAAGTATTCAATTAGCGTATCACTTTATAAACTAGCCTATGCGTCAGAATTTTATAAAGTATTACATGAGAAAATTCGTTAAAACAATGAAGATAACAGCTATTCGTGAGGATAAGACGACTGCTTCAATTACTGTAACCGGCGTAAGAGATTTTTTCGCTAATAAAGTGCAATGAGTGTAAAGTTATTTTCTCTTGCTAAAAGCCACTTTGTCCGCATCACAGCAAAGTATTGTTACCCGCACCAACGCCATAAAAAGTTTCTTCTTACATTTTTCTTATTAATTAAGTAACCTATTTCATAATTGAAAGAGAAGAAAAATACTTTTTGGTAAATACATATTCTTTTCATTAAATTTATTCGTTGCTATGAAAGTTAAATGGTTTTTTATGAACTGTAATTAGTCAATGAGAAATTAAATTAAAAAAAAAAGACAAATAATATTATAAAATACTTCGAGTAGTCCACTAATCGTTCATACTGAAATAAAATTTGTATTTATTTAAAATTCGAAATAAATTGTTTCATTTGTTTGATTCTATTTCAATACAGATTAAAAATTGTTTTAAATAATACTAATAACTGGTTTAAATAATTGTTTATTTTATCCGATATTTTAATTGTTACAATCTCTATTATTCATTTCACAATAAAAAAAAAAGAAAAAAGAAAACACTTGCGTGCCAACTGTACATGATCTCTACCGCTTCCACAAAACAAACACCTTTATTCAAAACCAACAGCATTTTGAAAATCCAGCTACCATTCACCGTTCAAAAGTCAAAGATAAAAAAAAAGACAAAACCACCGTTTCCCCGAATCGCACAATAAATCGCGCATCCTCGACGGAATCCGCGCGTAACGGTGCGCACCGCGCAACCTATTACAATTCCCATCGGCGAAAAAATGCCCCCACGTTGCGCGCGCGCGCAGCCGATGTGCAATGACCTCAGCTGCGTCACACATACACGCACACCAGCTGATCGGCCGCCGCCTCCCATTCATCTATTCACTCTCTTCACCGCGCACCTCCCGCGCCAACACATATACACACACGCGTCTCTATATACACATATAAAAACAGCGAATAAGTATTTACGCGTATAGCGGCGAAGTGAAGGGAGGGATGAGGGAAGGGTTGGGACGGACGGGGTGGGGGTACTATTGAAAAATCCGACAATGCAGGGGGACACATGTGTGTGCCTCCCGGCGGCGCGTGCTGCAGCGCTGGCGGCACACGCGAGGCGGTAGAGTGAGAGAAAAGGAAGTAGGTCGGCGAGAAGTCGCGCGAGGCTCGTCGGAGAGCGCGCGTAAGGCCCGCCGCCGCTGAGAGCGAGTCAGTCTCGCCAGGCTATTCCGGGAGTCAACAGGTGTCGTCCGCGGAGAGCGCACCGGCGCACGCATATACATACATACGTACATACGTTTTTTTTCCTATCTCAGTACGCGCGATGGTGTGACAACAAGTTCTGGCAGAGTTGGTTCATGGTTCAGAGTATACACACAGATACGATTGTTTGAGCAAGAGGATTTTTCGGTGATTTTTTTGGAGGAGGAGGGAGACGATTTTTTTTGAGGAAAAATCGGTTATTGGAACCGGAGCTTGAAATCAGCGACCCGCGATGGCGAGCTTTAAGGTAATGATAATAAAGTACCACCGGTTATAGGCGAAGGAGAAAAAGAAAAAGAAACGGCCATTGAGTAACAGCGTTTCCATCCCCATTTCGCTCGTAAACCAAACTGCAACCGGTTTTTCCGCGGTAAAAAACGGCCCTCGTGCAAGCGCATTTTCTTCTCTCTTCCGCGTTGAGGGGAAAGCGAAACGATCCGCGATCGCGCAGTTCCGGACTCGCGGTTTCGGGCCGCGAGGGTTCGAAGGTGATGGATATAATACAGAGTGGGGGGAGAGATAGTGAGGAACTAGATCGCACACCGCGGGCTTAATTACCACGCGCGGGCGCCGGGCAATTAAGCGCCACCGATCGCCAGGCGGTTTCTGGAGCGGAAAGTACGCGCGCGCCGGCGAATTTTTTTTCTCTTTTTTTTTGGGTATTGAGTGTGAAATACGAGCATGCGAGCGTTTGTATAATTGTGGTAGAGTATATTTTTAATCCTAATTTTAAATATAGTACTATTTTGCGAAGTAGAAAGAATAATGGTATAATGCGCGGATCGAAATCTAAAATTGTAGTATCAAAATTTTCGAAGAACCGTCGCTTTGGGTCGTTTTACAAAAAAAAAAATAGCGTTTCGAAATTATATATGATGAAAAGTAACGATAACAATCACATCATTTTCGTGGACGGTAAAAACGTGTACTCCGTGAGGTGCGCGTTGCCGTTTTAAAAGAATTAAGTCCGGACCGTTATAAGAGTTCCATCGTTAAAGCATAATTTCTAAAATTGCAGTGCGTAAATTTTAAATGTCCGATACTTTATGTGCACTTTCTGCCAGCCGCAGTCAAATTTATGGAAATGAGAGCAGTTTTTTTAATGCAAATAAAAAAAGGCTAATTAATTTTTTTTACATAGTTGAATTAACCTTAAAACACGATCGTTAATTAGTTAAATTTTTCATATAATTACTTTTTTTTTCTTAAGATTATTTCAGTACCTGTGTAAAAAAATTTTTCGGCTTAAATTTCCGCTGTCTCATGACCGGCTACTATACGGTATTTGCATCGACGCATCAGAAATGTAAATTCATTATGATATAAAAAGTATAACATCTTAATACCAATTATGTCTGTTATATTCAAATAACTAAATAATATTCTCCTACGTAATTAAATGATACCGATTTGCGATACTACGAACCCTGAAAAATCATCCGATATTTTTTCCTAGACAAAATTAACTGGCGCCTATACCAAAATTTTAATCATTATGGAACGAATCGAACAACCTCATTATCCACCTCATTACTCTCACTAATCCCCTGCTTTTTTATCAGATCCTGATAGCGTTCGGGCTGCTGGCCGCGGTGGTCTCGTTTTCTGTGGCCACGCCGCCGGTGAGCGAGCTACCGAGACCGAGCTACGCGCGCACGATGCTGAAGGTGTCGCGTAGTTTGCCCGGTGAGACGGAGGAGCTGAAGGTGCGCACGAGCGAGGGCAACTTAGCCACGCTAATCGTCAAGCGCCGGGAAAAGTCCGTTTCGAACCTGAGCCCATCCAATGAGTTTGCTACCACGTCTACCACGACGACGACTGACGCTAGTAGCAAAGTCGTAGGGAACGATTCTTTCCCGACAACGACCACGACGACTAGCACCACCACTAGTGCACCGACGACGTCCGCGACTATCGGGTACCAGAACGTTGAAGTCGATCCCTGGAACCGCGTGCAGACCTGGAGCAGTGTATCCAGCAGTAATGATAACAGAAGACAAGAGGAGCAGCGGCAGCAGCAGCAACGGGAGGAGCAGGAGTCCAGGAACTGGGTCCCCGTGAACCGCGGCTTCGACAGCTGGAAGCCCGTCGAACCGTACAGCACTGTAGAACCTACGAGGTACTCCTGGCTGGTAGCCGACCAGATCGACCGTGAGACATCTCGAGGTTTCCAGACCATTCCCGCGGACAACGAATCTGGGGAACGCATCATCCGCTACGCCTTCCTGCCGCACGAGCCCCGCCGCAATGTGCGCACCAACATCGGCGCCAACCTCATGAAGAACCGCGACGCCAAGAACGTGCCGCCAGAGGTCGTCGTGCGTTCCGAAATCAACGTGAAACCCCAGCCGGGCCAATCCTCGCAGATACAATCGAAACGCCTGCCCATGTCTTTAGACGCCGACGGCACACCCGTAGTCCACGGCAGACGCGTACCCGACGAGCCTATCGATAAGATCCAGGTCTGGCGTAATGCCCGCGTTATCAACGACCAACTTGTGACAGACTCGAGCGCATCCAGCACCACCGCTAGACACACACACACATCATGCGCGAATCATTACAGCTGTATGGCATACTTTGCATGGGGAATAGGCCGCCTATCTGTGGGAAAGTGGATAGGAGTGCATGGGTTGATGATTATACCGCACGTGCGATGCACTTTTCCGCGGTAATTATATAAAGCCGGGAGAGAAAGAGGTGTCCGCGGTTGTGGAGAAGCATGCATTTTTCCGCGTTGGTGAAACCAAGGTAATCATTGCCAAGAGTAAATATGCATAGATATATATATACGTGTGTAATCACGGGAGTATGACTCTCCGGGGAATTTAGAAAGTGAAATGTGGCGTGTGAGATTTTTTAGAAATATAATAAAAAGGATGTGTTCGATTCTAGAAAGCGTGATTTCGGGTGATATTGAGAATTCGATAATGTTGTATGTATGTTTTTTTCTATCTGGTTCAGACTGATAATCGCTTATCTTTGCCCCGGCTGAAGTAGGTGAAGGTTGGTTTCGAATTTACTTTTTGGGCTCGAAAACACGTTTTCAGCGTGATACGAGCTGAGTTAGTCGGAGACAGGTGTGTGCGGGTATGTGTATATATATATGACTGTAAAAATAGCTGAAAATTGCTAAAGAAACTGCGCCGAGCGTCTTGTAAGCCCTTATTAGGATCCTCGTGAAAGTTCAAAATCTCAATTTGAAAAAAGCAGTTACACGCGCGGTTCGTCTACAATCTGAAAACGTAACGTTTTTTTCTTATGTGCGCACGTATACGCGGGCAAAGTTATGCGTGGAAACAGACTCGAGAAAGTCGAAAAATTTTTCGCCCGACGTGAATTTATTTGCACGCAATTATTCCTTTTAGCGGTTGCGGAGATTTGCATTTGTATTACTAAATGGAGCCCCTGTAGCGTGCCAGACGGGTTTTTCATAGTGCACTTTTACGTTGCGCAAATAAACATAATTCTTTCGCTCCGGTGCGAGTACGGGTCTAAAACGCGGCTGTCCTAATGCTATTTTTCCGGAATCCGAGGCATTTGTCAGGTGGTTTTCGTTAATTAAATAAAGAAACGCCGGGTAAAAGATTGCTACCGATGTTGACACCTTCAATTACTCGCCGTTTATATACTTTCAAGCGAATTGTATTTGTCTCTTTCGGAGTATAACAATTTTTAAATGGTTCAATTGGTGTAAATATTTAATGGAGCGACTTGGTAATGAAATTTTTAAATGATTTAATTTTACCTCTGTAAATTATTAAATATTTCGATAATCGCTAGACATGCAGTATCCTGAAACGTGATATATATTACGCGTATATCATAAGCTTTGCATTATTAAAAAAACGATAATACCTGAAACAGTTACTGAATCCTTACGGTTTCGGTGTGGCAGGGTCAACCACCCCGCGGGATTGGCTAATTACTGACACATTTCGACGCTTTCAAAAACGAAAAAAAGAAACATACATATAGCGATTTTTGTGTAGTTTGTCACGCACCGCGGCACGTGCGCGCATTTAAATATAAATGTAGAGGAGGCATGGAAACGAATATTTTGCCGGACACGGATGTTAGGTTGGTTAAAGACGGTAAAAATTCGTCGGAGAAAGTGAACGGCTGAAAAGTTTGTTGACAGAAAGCCGATTGTTGGTGTATATTTGAGAAAGTCGTAAATGTGTGCGTTTACAATTTGCACGGTATTAGATACGCAACACGCGGAATTAGCATCTATTTTAGGAAACTTAAATGCCGATAAGATGTATATTCTTTTCTTTCATTGCTAATATCGTAGAGGCATGATGTGTCATTATTTATGTATCTTCACAATAACATTTGTAACCATCATTAATTTTTTAATTCAATATTTTCCCCATATATATTTTTACAAAAAAAATTATTTTATTTTAAGCTTCATTACTTTATCGAAACCTCTTAATTCTCGTGTCACTCATTAAGTCTCAATTTCCGGTATCGAAAGAAAATATTTGACCAACCGATCGTCGGGTATCCCAACAAAACCCACTTTTTCTCTCTCTCTCTCTCTCAGAATAAAAACTCTATACACATACATGCTTCCACACGCTGAGTCATTCTCCTCACCTCACACCACCATCTCACTTTCCCTTCACAGATACACCAAGATCCCGGACGACGCAACGGTGCGTCCCAAGACCTACCGCAACGAGATCCTCGCCGCTGAGATCTACGAGACAGCCGAGGACACGTACCGTCCAAGTATCCGGAAGCGCATGTTACAGCCAGAGATAAACGCGGTCTACCCGAACTCTCGCGTCTACTCGCCACCAGAGCCGCAGAAGGTGAAGCCAGGCACGCGTGCCCCAGTACTACAGTACGCGCACCCTGAGCTCGGTGTCCAGCCCGCCAAGATCGTGAAGAACGAGAGGAAGAGGCTTGAGGAGATCGAGAGCAATTCCATGCAGCAGGTACAGCAGCAGCAGCAGCAGTATGGGTACCAGCAGCAGCAGACACAGCTGCAACAACAAATGCAAACACAGTATTACGGCGAGAACAGGCATAAGAAGAAGTATGTGTTGAATAATAAGCTTAGTGCTGACCAGTCTAATCAGAGGGATTACTACTATCCTGGCCATTTCTATGGTCTGAAGAGGCCGGAGACGCCGTTCTGGATGAAGATCGGCGATGAAATCAAGACCCAGTTCCACACTGGCGTTCATAAGGTGAGAGGATCATTTTGTGTTTGAGCCAGGACCGTTAATGACTTAGGTTCAAGTTGTTCATCGGTCGAGTGTGAATCAATCCTGTTTTCGATATATATATATATATACTATATGATATTCAAAATTTTTCGCAGCCTTTGAGAAATAATCCTAAGACGTCGATGAATTGGGTAATTCAAATAAATTCATTATTTCGACCTTTATCTAATTCGAAGTCTCATCAGACATATACTGATGAGAAAACAAAAAGTAAATGACGGATACATTATTTTTAAGTCCGCATTTCGCTATTGAAAATTTCCGAATAACAAACCATGTCCTTTAAAAATACTTCAAAATTTAATACATCAACCATAACTAACAGGTATCCGATCTATTGAAACCCGTCTCCGACCCTCTCGTCGAGGCGACCCGCAAGATCTCGGAGAACCTCGGACTCTCGAGCTCCCGGTCCCAGGACTCAGTTGCTCAGGACAAAATTGGCACCGTAGCCACTGGCTCGTCAGTCTTGTTCCCGGCGCTCGGTTTGGTAGCCTCAGGCGCTGCCCTAGGTATCGGTGCCGTAGCAGTTGGCCGGTACCTGGACGTCGACGTGCTCAAGCGCTCGAATAGCGGAGGTTTAGTGCCGGATAACAACGAGGAGAGAGCTATGAAGGTGTTGGAACAGCTGCAGGACCAGGGAGTGCTGGACGAGGTGCAGCAGGTCAGGGAGGCCGGGGCGAATGGAAATGTTTACGTCGTCATGCAGGATAAACCGGAGGGTGTGAGCAGGAGGAAGAGGAGTAGCGAGAACGTCGATGCTGGTTCGAGGTGAGAATCTTTAGCATTGTACTTTTGTTTAGACGTAATGTTGAATGACGAATGATTGTTGCGGTTTGGGTGATGAATTTTTTACGGCTGCATAAATTCATGAGTAAATAATGATAATAATAATAGTGTTCTTGGCTTTCGATTGTCTTATCGTTTCTAAGAACACCTGATTCGAATGCATTAGGAAAATAATGGGTAATAAATTATGATATTGATGCAACAAAGAAGCATTATTGCGCATTCTCGCCTTATCGATAACGTCAGGGAGGATGAGTAATGTACGAAACGAATAGTCTTTCCATAGCTGACTTTTACTACTTGTGTTTTATAAGTGCCCGCATCTGCCAACAATATAGCTGGATAAAAAAATTCTTTTAATAATTTTTCAAATTCTTCCTTATTATTCAAACAATTTTTTCTTGGCACTTTCATAAACAAATTACGCGAAATTACGGCACAATAAGAGCATTTTCCAAGACCAACCGAAAACCCCTCACTTTTTCCATCTATAGGCAAATGCAGCGAAAAGGCGCGGACGAGATCGCGGATATCGTGGAGATCGATGTGCCCTCTAGGTCACTTGAGGTCGCGACGAACGAAGAGAGCAACGAAGAGGGTAACGAAGTGCGCATCGACAACGAGGAGGCTTTCGCCCAGCAGATAGTCCAGCAAGCTATCGAAGCTATAGCTGGTAGCGCGAAAGCGGATGATCTTCGGGTAAGTTGACAGTGGGTTTTCAAATCGTTCACGTTTATTTGTTGATCTGAGACCAATTTTAATTATACGTGTAGTAAATTTTTCTTTTTGTTTGATATCTTGGCTTTCTAGTGATATGAATGCATGTTCGAATCTTGATTGACAGAAAAAAGTTACAAGATGTACTTTGATAGCTAACGTACATCGCGTGGCACTTGTACCATTTTGCTCTATTTTCTCACAAAGATGGTAGTACACCAAATCGACACAAATCGTGTCAAACGTTTCTCCTCTTTATCAAATACATGACAGCAAACGGATTTCTACGCGCATAAAATTATAAAACCTCGCGTATAACGTACGATTTTCCGATATACTCTACTTAAAAAATCCATTCTCAAAACGCTATATATACCGGTCATTTGCTCCACATCATTTCTCCATGCATCGTCTACACGTCTGTTATACGTAACCTGCACGCTCTACAAAGTCTAGCGGGCTCGATTTCCAATTTATAAAAATTAACGCGCGGTTTTGTATAATAAACTCGAACCTCCGTAACGCGCCATCGAGACTAACGATATGTAATAATGCACTTTGCTAGCCGGAAGAATCGACGAGGCGGAGGCGCAGCCTGAACGAAGACGAGGAGCTGGACGACGCGCTACAAAATTTGGAGAACGCTGAAATCGCGGAAGCTGGACACATTCCCGGGGATTGGACGAACACGCCCTGCGCCAAGAGGATATTCTGCGACGCGATGGTGAAACGCGGCAATGATGCGGCCATCCTGATGGATAAGAAGATGTCCGGTCTGTTGAGGATGTGAGTATTGAGAATTTGATTTGAAAAGCTTTGACAACTGCTGAATTAATGTGCGGCAGAATGTTTTGGGTGGCAGGAATTAATCAGGAAATATGTGTATATCGAGTACAAGATCGACGGATGTTTATAAAAAGGAGGTTATAAGCTACAGATTTTTCTCCGATGATTAATAGATAAAGAATTTATGTGGACCAATGTTCAACAGCGTAGATTTTTGTTTCTTGAAGTTTCTCAAAATTAGCCTTTCTTCATTTAATACAACCTTTCTATACAATCTTGTTTCCTATATATTAATTATGGACGAGAACTAATTTATATCAGCGGCTTTCGATTTCTCAAAATACAGCGGCCGACACGACTCGATCTAAAGCAACATTTTTCGATTCATATCAAAAGAGCCAGACGCACACCCATACACCTTGCCTCAACACGCCATTCCGTTTACAAATTGCCGCATTGCAATCATGCACTTTACAACTCATTAACACCCGAAAACGCGAGCGGCTCGTTTACACCCGAAAACGTCCGTTCGCGGAACTTCATTACATTCTCTTCGCGCACACGCGCGGAGTAGCAACGCTGGTTTCAATTAAATTCGACAATGCCATAAATCGTTAATCAAGCCTCTCTCTCTCTCTCGCGTGTCCTCGACATTCGCCGAAATTCATGAGTGCAAAACGTTCCGCTCGTGGCGTTTTATTTTTTTTACAACTGCAGCGGCAGTCTCCTTTGCGAGCACAGCCGCTGCAGGTCCCGTTAACAATTTCCAAAAAATCTTGCCCTCGCACACGCACGCACGCCATTCCGGATTCCGCATCCTCATTAAGGCCCGCGAGCCACCGCGACGCGTTTCGTCACGAGATTTCGATTATCCGTCGTGAGAGAGGAACCAGTTTTCGCGAGCGAGCCCGCTCTCTCTCTCTCTCTCTCTCTCTCTCTCTCTCTCTCTTTTGAGTATTTGCACCGGCGCGGCCGCTGACTTTTTGTTTTGCTTGCGTAACGCGTCGCGAATTTCGAGAGATGCGCGTGTTTTCGGACAACGGTTATCTTAATTCCGGGTTTGGGATGTACGAAAATTACGTTTGATTGCTCGTTACTGGGCATGGAAGAAAATGAAAATTGCCGTTATAGTGGCGAAGTGTTTCGGCTGCGATGCGGCAATTTACATGAATTAGCGATCGAAGCTTTTCACAATATTTTGAGCGTGTCGTCGCGGTTTACGATAATTAAAGCGATTTTTTGTTTTTTAATGGTTCGCTGGACTTGGGCATTTAGAAAGCGACGTTAATATACGGGAGATAGATTAAAAAATCTTTTAATAGCTTCCGAGTTATGCGCGAGGCGATTAGCGGCTATATTTACTTTTGAGAAAAGGCAAACTAGGAAATTGATAGGTTCAGAATTTATTCGCGTTATCCTTAATTAGGATGAATTTCACTTTTAATTTCTATCAGTTACGAATTTTTACATGAAATCATGAAAGTTTAGTATAATTTTAGATTTGAGAGTGTCAATTACAACGATTATAATTTTGACGAGTGAAATTGTTTTTTTTTTATATTTCAAATACATATTCAATCAATTGTACCTTAATTTTGTTATCATTTAGCTAAGACGACTAGAAAATAGCCAGAAATAGTATTAAAAAAACGGTAAAAATCACATTCCCAGCAGGCCCCAACATTCGGTAAAAGTATAACACATAAGCATTCACGCGAACCTACACAAACCTTCCGACCGCATAAATCTTTCGCGTCTGACAAATTTTTCTCCGCCTTCTCCCACAAAAACGATCGCTCATTGAATCATCTCGTTACATATCCTCCCTCTTTCTCTCTCTCTCCTCTCACTCGCAAAAACCAAAGTAGACCACATCGCTGGCAAAAAGTAAAAGCACCGCGATCCGTGCTCACTCCCGCTGTAATTGAATTTCATTATCGCGATATACCCCGGCCACACCCACGCTCAAAAACAGCCGCGCGGAAACTCCGGCTAAAAAAAAAGAAGAATAAAAAAGCAGTGCTTCGACACTCCGCGAAGGAGGAAGGAAGAATGCGCTCGGATAACTTTCCTCTCAGCTTTCGCTCGCTCGATGCGCGCGCGTGTGTATAGTGCATCGTCCCACTGACTGTGGATACACCCGGCGACTTTTACCGCGCCTAGAATTAGCACAGTTTTCACTCGGCCGCGCGTGGAAAAGCCGTCGATTTGTTGTCGGTTGTATGTATACACATGCGCCTGTAAATCGCGTTGCGTTTGTGAAATCGAAACCTTGCGGCCTTGATTTGAATGTCGTGTCGTCTGCGCAAGTATTATCGGGCTGGGAATGCCTGTGCAGTATAAAATGTAGGTGAAGCTCGGTGCGCTGTCGTTTTTCGTTCGTGCAGTTTTCGACTAACGAACGGCTTTCGATTTTATTTCCCCCCCGTAATCGCGTCAGGTTTGCCGGTCGTCGTTAAAAGAGAAATTGAGAACCGTCTGTTTGTTTTCTGCACCGTGGCAAGTCTGGTTTTGTATGCAGAGGGTGGGAGTTTGGAAGTACATTAGAAGGGATGGTTGGGGACGCGGAAAGTGCGATTATATAATTATTGCTGTGGTTGGGTAAATTATTACAGTTTGAAGAGGCAAGAGCTTTAAAATTTTTTCCAAATTTCTTTTAAGGGTTTCTTTTAATTGAAATATACGTGATTATAGATGTTTTGTGATATAAACGTTTTGTCAGATCATGTATTTATTATATTAAACGACTGTAAACGTTTACTCCGTTCGGTGCCGGTTTTACGATTAGAGCCTTTTCTTAAACGACCTCTTTGCTGTGCTTAAGAAAAAGAAATTCACTTTATTATCTCCCAGAACTGTGTTAACTCGGTTTGAACATTAACGAAATCATTTAACAAGAGAATAAGTGATCATTATTTTATAATAATCACAAACGTGCGACTAATACCGATCCATCGATTTTGATTCGTATTAC
>JAPYZO010006442.1:6624-22644 GCA_030522905.1 Torymus flavipes | reverse complement strand
TGCGTTATCGTGCTGGTGGGATCCCGGAAAAACAGAATCTAATAGATTTATTTAAAAAATAATGATTGTGATTCTATTCTTTTTCTATTTGATGTAAAGGTTGGCCATACCCTAGTAGTCGGACATTTTCGTTGTAACAGTTTCCCAAAAATAAAATTTCCTAAACTAATAATTTAAAAATTAAAGCATACTTGTTATTTTATTCATATTTTATAGATAATTTGAACATAAATACTTTTTAATCTTCATAAATGAATGTAATTAGAATTGTGTCATAAATCGGTGTAATAATTTAAAAAAATTTTTGACGTTGAAAATTAATTAAAGGAATTGGTAAGTTTCAGAAACTCACATGGTAATGAATTAGCAGCCGTTTTTCATTATGACCATTTTTAAATAAAATGTTTATCATGATTAAGGCATGAAGTTCATAAATGGATGTACATAGTTTCTCTCAGTCAGATTAAATTTTTCCCAAATACTTGATATTGTATTATCTGACCGGTTAATTCTTCCTTTGATCGAAACATTTCAAAACAATGTTCAATTTGATTCAACGGCTTATAACATTTAAGGAATATAATATGAATAATTAGTTCATAAAAATTCAAATCTTGCAGAATTTCCCCACTTTTTTATTTTAATAACAAAAGCTTTTTGTAGTCTTCCAACTCACGAAGAAACCATTCTACATAAAAAAGCTCCTATCTCGCTCCTGAAATCCTAGAAACGAAGAATTTTTTAATTAAAAGCAAGAAATTATGGAAATATCTCTCTCCGCCCACGTCTACCCCACAACCGGAAAACAAATACAGGTACCCGAGTTTTCCGGCCCCTCCCCGACACTGAATATATTCACCACAACGCAGTAGCAGGCGCGTGCGATTCGTTATACGATAAAATTCGTCCCATATATTTTGCCCACCTGCATTTTTGCGGCGCGCGGCACGTCGTAACCATTTCGCCGAGTATTTCGAATGGTTGATATATAGAGGCACAGGAGAAGGAGGAAGAACGTCAGCACGCATAAATGTTCGCTCGCTTTTTATGGGTTTGCGAGGGAGAGCGCATACTTCTTCGATCGTTCTTTTTGTACAGTTTCAAGGACCTAATTTAAACTGCGCGCTGCGCTGAAAACGTGGAATCGAATATTACCGATAAAGAGCGCGCGCGCGTTCGACATTGCAGAGGTAAGTACTACGCAGCGGCAGTATTTCATTTGCAAATATGTGCTAGAAGAAACGGAAATTTTCTGATATTATGGAACGCCGTATAGTGATTGCAGTACAATATTCGTAATTGTCGTCGTCGTCGTTTCGTTATGTTAGAAGAAAGTCGGTAGGTCTTTTCTCTAAATTGACATGTACTGCTTAAAGCTGATATGCTATTTTAGAAAATTGCTTGCGAGGTTGTTTCTTGAAACAATGGTACACGGTTTAAAGTAGTAGGTTTATGTGTCTATGTAGGTTGTGATGCAAATAAGTATAAATTTGAGAAAATGTTTAAATTTAATAATTTGATTTCAGTAGTACAGTTTGAAATCTCCTTTACGTTGTACATAGATAGAATATTGTCTAAAATTGCTAGAATTAGAAATACTCGGATGATTTAAATAATTAGCCTCTTAAAAAATTCCCTTATACAAAAAATGACGAATAGTTTTTAGAATTTACAATAAATGATAATTTCAAAAAGTTAATAAATTATAGATACTCGGTAAGAAAAATGATTTAAAATTAAACAGATTTCAATTACATACCTTTCTACTATAGCATTTGAAGAACGTACTGCACAGCTATCTGTAATGAAAGTCTAAAACAAACCTTGTAACTGTATTACGGCTGAAAACAGACAGACAAATGCAATGAATCAGCGTAGGAATGGAATTAAATTCGAACAAAATGCTTTAACGTCAAAAGGAAACAGTAGCGTTCAGTTCCACACCTTGCATCTTTATATTTACTGACAATTTGCAAGAAATTCCAAGTGCGAATGGTTGTCGAGAGGACTACCCCTGCCCCTACTTCCAACCGATGAATTTTATGCATTTTCCTCGTAATCCCTCTTTTATCTTCTTCTCTCTGTCGACTTCTATCGCGTGCAATCCAATCAATCGATTGCACGGACAGCACAGCGGTAATGAAAGTATTTATGTGATCATCCAATTCCCCCGTTGATAATTGAAGGATTATTCCATAAAGGACACTTTAACGACAATTTATATTTTATTAATCAGATTTACAATGCACTATTATAACAACCAAATAATGATATTGTATAATATGAATTCATATTTTGTTTATTATTCTGGAATAAAGTTTTCTCCGTTTATTTAAAAATTTTGTAGTATGATTTATGACGACCGAACGTGGGTTTAGAAACTCATAAATAATGTATCTTAAATAAGGGACGTATAATCAAAAATTTCCAAAATCACGAAATAATATGGACTCGCTTGTTGAATTGTTAAAAAAGAAGCAGACACTTCCGTTTGTATATCAAATAAAAATTTGCATATAATTGACCCATATTTTCTATCTTCGTGTTAAACAGAATGATGGTGACTTTAGTTACATTCAGATTAAGTACGATACGTTTTCGTTTTACACGCGATACGTCAAGGGTAAGATGAATTTTTTCCCACTTTATAAATAAAGGACCATGTCTGCAGGATTTAATTTCACTCCGCGGTAAGGGTCAGACCTAAAATTAGCCTTGAGAAGTACGAAAATAGAACTTTTGCTGCAAATTACAAATTCAGCACACTAACACACAGTAGCAAATATATATTTGCAAGTACGACTGCATAATCATCAAATTCAAAATAAAACACATATGAAGTAATATAATGCCTTGTAATGATCCATACAGAAAATAAAACAGTAACGTTAAAAGATGAATAAAAAACAATTCTCGTCTGGTTTATTTTAAAATTTTATTTCTTAGTATAAAATGAAAAGTATCTACTTTACATTTTGAATTGGTAGGTTTTCTTCTTTGAACCATTACAGTCGTTATCGTCTAGCCATTTCATTATTTGGCTCCTTTTAAAGTAGGCAGTATATGTATACTGACAAAATTGAACCAAATTTTCTTGAAAATCTTCAAAGTAGCATTACTAGACTTCTGTGGCCTACATCCAGGTCAATTTTGCCATCCACTTTGAGATTTTCGAGAATCCTCTCCCTGTTAAAATTATTTTCAACGTAGTCTCTTCCTAAAATTAGGAAAAAAATCCGTAGTTCAGTATTTCAAACACAGTAAAATATCGTGATTAATACATGAAACAGTAACAAATAATATCATCTAAAGTAAGCGACCTAAGAAATAATATTCTCACTATTCAATCATCTTTTGAACATCATATGATAGACTCATTAACAAAAGTGTCATAACACTGCCACTCTCTCTCTCTCTCTCTAAAAAAAATGAATTTCATACTCATTATATTCTTCATCAGCGCCCAATGCTTTCTCCTAATGAAAGCGAAATTACTTTGCGAGCTCCGAAAATAGGAGACGCATAAGAAAAAAACCGGAGTGAGGTGCGAGAGAGTCGCACTCATGAGCTTTTAGCGCCTATTAATGGAGCGTGCGAACGCGCGTGGACTCTCGCTTCTCCCTGGCAGATAATTACGGGACTCTCGTCAGACGTCAAAGCCCACCTTCTGCCCCCGAAACCTCTCTCTCTCTATGTACGAAAAAACCCGGAGAGTCAGGACGTGAGAGAGCGAGCGAACGGGAGAATTTCGACTTGATTAGCGAGGCCGATGGGAGCGAGAGGCAGAGGGTTTAATAATCGATATGTCTAGCTTAGAAGCCGAACCCTCCCTTGATTGCCCAAGAGAAAATTCGTGAATTATTGACGCTCCGCGAGCAGTGAGTAGAGCAGTTCGCCCCGAGGCTCTTTGTATATTGTTGACGGGGAGAAGAAAAATTTCGCTCATAGAGTGTCATAAATCAACCTACGCGCGCGCGCGCGTTCACGGAGCCTGATGAACGGCAATCTAATAAGAGAATGGGGAAAGGGAAATCGAATTGTTGGAGGCCGGTAGACCTGGCGATGCTGCCATCTATCGAGGCCTCTGTAGGCTCGTCCTTTTGCGCGCACGCTAATGCACTGCATTGTTCGCCGTTGCTTTTTTATATAAATCAAAATTATTTATGTACCGTGAGTTCACTCTCTTACCCGGCGTTCAGCTGATGTAATTTAATGAATAATGATTTATTGTAGTTTGTTCTGTTGTGTAAGATGTGATGTATTGCGTATTATTGGGGCCAGTATCTTGATAAAATTAGGAATATTATTGCGTTTGTATGTGAAATATTACGATTAATTGCTATATTGATTGCAATATATAGCTTTATTAATTACTATTTTCTTAGTTCTTTATCAATGTTCAAAGTCATTTGTATTCGTTGTTTCGATTTGAATAACAAATTTTCTTTGTGTATGATAAATAGAGAATGAAAAATAAAGATCTTGAAAGATAGATTACCTAATAAGTTGCATACTATACAAATTAAATTACACTATAAAAATATCAAGTTCTTACAGTTTTCGAAAGTTGATGGAACTCCTTTGTGTACATTGTACCAATAATAAAGTCCCATAGATTGTTGAAAAATTAAAAAAGATATGTCATACTCATTGGTTGACATTTCATAGCATTAAAAGGTTAGCATTTAATCCAGAAACCCTCTTTCATAAAGAAAGAGAAGTTGAACTTATGAAGTCTTGCACTTAAGGTACAAATAATTCAAAGCCCACTTAAGACAGTTCTTGATAAAGAAAAAGAGTAAAAAAGTAGCCAAGACATTCTTTGCTACATTTACGCTTACAGAGTAATATTTTATGTGGGGAAAATGTAGAACCTGAAAGGTAGTATAAATTTCTCCATGGTATAGTTTTAATATTTAATATTTTGAAACCCATTTGAAAATGAGATGGGATCATTGAAAAAATGAAAAAAAATAAAAACGAAATACACTTTCGCATCGATTCATTTTTATTATTTCAATATTTACTGCAAAATTCATCATTCACAAAAATCAATCACTGGATTTTTTTCTATTTTTGAAATGTTTTTCTAATCCCTTACATAAAATATTTAAAGTTTTTCCATTTAAAATTTAAAAAGCTCAACCATGCAAATGTCTCTTTGTAAAAATTAAATATTAAATATTCATTGCTCGCAGTACAGTACATTCAGTCACACAGCAGAGTTCGACATTATCAACGAAAACTCCAGCACTATCAAGTTCAACCTCTTGCCTCCAGATGTCAGCAGCCTACTACATGGCATCGTTCTCTCTTCTCCCGCGTTTATATAATTCTTTATCGCTCTTCTCTTTGATCTTTTTTCGCTCATTCGCATTACTTCCTTCTTCTTTTTTACTATTTTCTTACCATCTGCAATTCAAGACAACGTATCTTTTCTTCTTCTAACAAAACTTCAAAGACTATACTTCAAAAAGACACATTTTCCAAAATTAGCCTTTCCACTCGTCCCCTGTCACTCTATCCATCATCCCTTTTTCATCACTTGAACAAACGACTACGAAACAAAACTGTAAATCGTCTACCCCTTCCTCCTCCCACCCACGCTCTTCTCTGCATCTCATTCATTCACCTTTCCCTCTCCGCTCCTCTCCACCCCCACCCACGCCGGTACGCAAAAAAAATCGAGCGTGTGCTCTCATAGTATATACAGCCCCGCCGGCTCGTACAGAGGTCCAACGTGTATTATGGAGAGGGATGCTCTGGTGCTCGCCGGTAACTCGAATACACACACTATGCGCGCGCGACGAGCCGCCTCATTACATAAACGAGACACACGGAGCGGCGTGCATTACGTAATTCGCTCGCGCGCTTCTGGCCATAACAGAGAGGATATATTATACGCGCGCGTGTATATATATGTGCAAGTGCGAAACGTCACGCCGTGTAGCTTTTTCCTCGCCGCCTATTATTGTTATTGTAAAACTGTTGTTGACACGCGAGGTGCGTGTGCGCGAGAAAGAGAGGAGGGAGGAAGCAAGCGAGTGAGCTTTATAGCGGGTGACGTTTCGCCGACGAGTTCGTTAAGTATCTAATGGCTGTGTTTTTACTATAGTTCTCGTGTTTACGAGCGCTCGCGTTGGTATAGTTGGTTATTCGGCTGAATGGTTACGTCGTGCGGTTTTGAGATTTGTTCAGTGAGATGATACGCTGCTAGTTATATACTTTTCCGCTTCGAGACTATAAATAGTTGTTGTTATACTTTGTACCTGTATGCCTAATTTACGGATGTTTGCTCGAGACTGATATAGTTTTGCATTAATTGCGGGTGACACATTACGTCGACAGACTGAATTGGGGTTGTAATAAATTTTACACGAAAATTGCATCAATTAATAATAGGCACACGCGATTCTTTCATAGATCACGATGATGAATCTTCTTGGAAGATTTTTACATAAATTTTGCATAATTAGCGGCTGTTTAAACTGCGCGGATCGCCCAATAATTACTCGCGTTATTTTATGATGCATTAAATGTAATTTGCATGCGTAACCACATTTGCTTACGCCGAGGTAGCAAACTTTTTAGTCGTACCGTGAAAATGTCCTAGATATTCGCTCCTATAATACGCTAGCGTCGATTTTTGTCTGCACTGTCAAAAATGCGGCGATATGCGCTTTGTACAGTTATTTAATAATTATTACGAAACTGCGCCAAATGATGTAAAGTTTGAAGTTTACATCATAATGATATAAACTTTACATCTTTATGATGTAAACTTTTCTAGCTCCGCAAATGATTTAACTCTGAAGTAACTGGATTTCAATCCTTTTATAGTTGTTCCTTTATTCAACCGCAAACATTGCAGTAAGTCGAGTTTGATAATGATTATACGTTATTTCACAACGCGTAATTGAATTTCCTCAGCTGCAAGGTTAAAATTATCTTCCCATAGAATATACCACATTATCGAATATTGCTATAAATACACCGAAACGTTGCAGTCGCGATGTAAGGCGCAATAAGGGTTGATTAAATATAAAGTACATTCATAATCACGGTTTATGAAATATCTAAGAATACTGTATTATGAACATAGCCTAATTTACGAAGAATAATATAGTGATAATTTTACACACAAACTCATTTGGTAATGTCTATGTTTGGGTGATATAGTTTCGAAAGGAGGTCATACGAATTGGTTTGTAACAAGGCTAGCCCTAACATAGCATCGTGTAACTCAAAGTCAGCAGCAAGGTAATTTTAGCAGCAATCGATACATTTTTGGTTTGCTTTCACGTCACGGAATAACTAGAAAATTATTGAAGACAATATTTATATTAAAGAGTCTAAAACAATAAGTAACTGAATATGAGTAATATTTTCGAGAAGTTTTTAATACTACAAAGTTCTTATAGAAAGATTTTTCGTAAAAGTTTTCACAAACAAAATTAAAACTGCAAATGTGAAATAAAGAAATTACATTAGCAATATTTACCAAACAACTCTTTAATATTCTCTAAAATCGTGATTTTTTGCTCAAATGATTGCAGAATAACAGAACACCATAAGAACAACAATCTTTAGCATACCGTACCGTCATTAGGGGCAATTATACGTGACGTTACATAATTTATAATGCAAACTTGTAATATTTCCAACCTGTCTCCATTAATTTTAATTTGTTTTTTTATTCATCGCGCCATTAAATCCATAAGGCCAATTCGAGAACCTTAACACACTGAGAAGTCAAACAAATGGCCATAAAACTATAAAAGGAAAATAGATAAACATAAACAAAATCCACCAAGCAAATCATTCGCACTGGTTCTCCTCTGCCACTCGCTAAACCCATCAAACAAATGAGAAAAGCAATTTTTCACAAACGATGAGAATTCCACCGGGGCGTTTCGAAAGATTCAGCATAACCCAAGATTTACGGCAAAAGAAATTATGAGCAACAAATTACGATGATTGCGCGGCATAAAACACGTCTTGTCTCTCCCCCCTCTCGATTTCAAAAGTGCAACGGCCCAAACAATAAACCGTCCAATTTGCCGGGCGCTTTAGCAATTGGCCACCGAGAGCGCGGAGGAGTCTCTGCGTCTCTCTTTCTCTCACACGTCAATCATCACACGCGTCGGGCAGCGCGCATTGATTGCGACAAATCGCAGAAGTGTGCGGAGACAAATTAGCTGTCGCACAATTATGTGTCGCTGGCTCAGTCGATCGTCTGTGAAAATACGCTGAATTCGTGGTATAGCTGAGCAAAGGGGATACACGTGGACATGGTAGGATTATATGCCGAGTTGACAGTAAAATTGCTAGGGTCTCGGTATATTTTGCAATTTTATGCGAAACGCTTTATACGGTTTATTTGGAATGTCTCGAATGTGCGCGGGTTTCGAAATGGGTTTCGACATGAGCCGGGCTCGGAGATAGAAGAATTGCACGTGCACGAGTCGCATGCATTTCTTAAATCAGAAATAATGAATGCTCTATTATAACGTAGTGGGTGAACGTGGAAAAATGTAGTAGCAAGACGTTTGGAATACTGATAGGTAGTGCTTGGATAGTCTGATCGTGTTATCTGCTTCTACTTGCGGTTTTTCGAAAAATCATACGAAAACATTCTTGTCTTATTGATTATTCTTTTGAAACTTGCATCATTCTTTGACGCAAGGAATTTGAATTTTTGAAATTCAAACAGTTTCGTATAGTAATTTCCAAAAACTTCCTTGTCACATTGAGTTCCTTTGCTGTTCAAAGATATATTTTCAAATATATCTCTACGTGTCAGATAGCTAAGTATACTATCGTTCACAGCCCATATTTAGAAGTAGAAGTCTTCACAGTTGATGCAACTTTCAGCAAATATTTTTCATCAATAAATATCTTTACAACGAATACCCCATTGTCACATATTACACATAATATTTTTCCATACTTTGAAAGATGCATTCCGCAGACAATAAATCTAAAAATAAACCCAGATCCCAAAGCACTCACATCATGTACCTCCGCATACCTCTCAGAACCCCAGGCCCTGCACCACTGGCGACATCATCGACGACAAAGACAAAAGGAGAGACAAGATAGAGGGGTCTCTCTCTCTCTCTCTCTCTCTCTCTTTCTCTCTCCACCTCTTTCTCGCTCGTTCGCCTCCTCATAATCTTCCTTACGTAATAAAGCGCGCGGTAATGTAACCAAATGTATGTAACGCTTGCATAAGCACCACTGCCGCCGCCGCAGCAGCACCAGGAGTCGACACTCGCGCGCCCGCTACTCCCACCCTTTTGCCTCCCGATGCGGGCCATAATCTATTGTTTAGCAATGTTTATGGCCCGTTGTGTAATAAGTCGCGCGAGCGAGCGAGCGATTTTAACGGTGGCGACATAACAATAGATAGGTCGTTGTTGTATAGACGACGACAACAAGAAGTAAAGGTGATGATGGTGGAGGGAATCGTGCGAGATCGAGAGATCGTCGCTCGCGCGGCTATGGTGGTTATGCGCGTGCTATCGGTATTCAATGTGAGTGTACGGAGATGGTCGCGAGTGGGGAAGATGGGGTTGGCGGTTAGCAGGAATGTGAGATTGTTGTTGGTAGGGCGATGGAGGACTGGTAATTTGTGTCAAATGAGATGTGTGATATGATTACTTCTGAGACTTTAACGTTCAAGTATTTTCTCTGCTAGATGCGGTTTTATTATAATTATATGTTTTAAAGCTAAGTATCATAAAATTACTTTTATTATAATTAAAGTCAAAAGCTAAAACACAAATATCTTAAAAACCAATAGATTAGACTATTGGTATAACCAATAGAAAAGACTACAATCAAATGTTGCGAATCATCATACTATTGAAAAACTGGTAAAGTATAAATTATGGAATCAATTATCCGGAAAGTGTGGTTTTACGGACTTTGGACGGGAGTACTTGCATGAAATTATGTCATAATTTAATTAATTACATCACATCATCATGCTAAATGAAATTTAAACATTCAACTGCTGTCGAAAAATTGATGTAAATTTGCATTACATGTAAATTAGCGTTATTCAATAGCAACTATCAAATAGAACAGTTCTATAATTTTATATTTCTTACTTCTAATTTTGTAATCAATAGTAATGTAATCGATTAAATAATATTACAGCAAAAAGGATATTAATCTGTCTTAAGGCTTTATTTTATAGACTATATTTATCTACAAGTCTTTAAAGTTATGATTAACTAATTTTTATTTTATATGAGTTTATTAATGTCATTTCTTTGGTTACTTACGATATTTTCACAAAATATATGAACTCCAAGAAGTTCAGAAACAGCTTTAAGGTAACACTCTATAATAAGATCGTTGTGGGAACCTTAGGTAATGTTTATTTCGAGCAACCAAATAACAATCGCGTTAAATTATTTTTACATAAGTGCTATATGGAAGATGAGTTTAATACCTTGGTATATAATTAATTACATCCGTAATGTTATGTTATATGAAACGCGTATATAACAATTTTGAAATAAGTTTACATAAACATTTTTGAGACCGTAATTAAATTTTATGTGTCGGGGGGTACATAATAAAATATTTTATTGAAGTTACTATTTTAAAAACACTAGTGACCCGTTGTGTAAGATAATAAAACCAAATTCACTGTTTAACTTGTCATCGAAATAAAAGTTATAATATAAATTAAACGGGAACGGCCGATTGTTTTGGGGTGTAAAAACAATTTGACAATTAAATTGACACAGTAATTGAATTCATAATAAATTATATTGACATAGCGGTTACGTATGGTATTGGGATAAAATATTAGCGAAGGAGTAGCAAATAAAATAGATGAGGTTGCACGAGTTACGTAATTTTTTCGTTACATAAAGCGTAATTTTATTTATAATTATGAAAATCTGTTGTATTTTTCGTGTGCTCGATACGTTTAATTTTACGATGAAAATTATGTAACTAAAACGATCCTAAAGAGTCAACAATGAATGATGCAGTCGGATCCGACGCTGAGGATTGCGAGATAGCAATCTGTCATTGCATTCCCCACCTTATATATATGCGTAATGTGCTCTGGTTTTATCATTCCATACAATGGGACATATACGCATATCCAATTATTGCAAACGGCCAAACAATAACTGATTCATCATCGCGTTTTGTGCATATTGAAATTGCACCGCAATGCCTCAGGAATGTCGGTACCTTCCATTCATTCATTATGATACAATAAGTATTGTCTCAGAGGCAGCTGTTATTAAGCAACAGAAAATTAGCGCTTTTGTATAATATTTATATAATAATTATTTTTAATATATAGATCAAAGATAAGTGTAGTATGTACGTATAACTTCGATGTAAAAAGTGAAAAAATTCAAAATTTTTTGTAAACAATACCGATGGATTTATATTTATGCGCATGACGCAGAAGCGTAAACATCTTTAATGGTTTTAACGGCTTGCATTTCTACAATGTCTATATAGCACCATTTTAAAATCGTTTACTTTTAATGGAAGTTTTTGAAATTCCACTAATTACCATACAAAGATTTAACGATGATCACTTTAGTTGTGAAATGCATAGCTGTTTGCTTGCTCTCGAAAATGAACTAAATTTACACTTTAATAAAACTAAAAACATTACAGTGCGTGTAAGTAGAAATAATACTTTGTTCCCTTGACTTAAAAGATTATTACAATGACAAACGTACACTTTTATCAATGAATTTTAATCCACATTTTATGTAAAATATCATGCAAATTTTACACACACAGCCTTTAGAAATGCCAAACTTCAACGAAAATACAATAAAAACTATTTTTACACTCTAAAGAAGCATTAAAAAACCTCGCTTAATTCCAACCCTGAGCCACATTCCCGCAACGAAAAAAAAAGGTCAAGACCGGCGAGTGGAAGACTCAGCCTCCTCCAAACTTCCTCCTTCCTTCTTCGCATCTCTCACTCCTCTCTCGATTCTTTCGTCCCCACTCTCTTTCATGCGCAACAAGCGCACACAGAGGCGTCGATTTCCGCGCGCGTCGTGCCGCGCATGCACACGAGTCACTTCTCTGTACGCGCGCAGCATCCTCAAATAGGCGCTTCCGCCTCCGCGCGATGAGATGCACTTGCGCGAAAATAGAATAATAAGCGAGAGAGCGCGCGCAGGAAGAAACAAATCCATTAGCTATTGCAACCTTTTTTGCATTGTACATTCGTGAATCGAATGCGAAAGGAGAACCTCGGGATTTTTGTTTCAAAGGTTGTGCCGTAGTGCGACTGATTGTCGTTGATCGTTAGCTCGAAGGATGTTTTGCGCTGATTTGGTATTGAGATGCGTTGTGTATATACACTTTTTTTATAGACATTGGAATGCTGGAACGTGAGGATACTGAAGGATCGGGATAATTTTAGCGCTATATAGTTGCGCAAACAATGGCTTTCGCAAACTATTGCTCATGCGGTTAAGATCGTTTTCATTTTATCGATATACATTTATGTAAACATCAGCTGATTATGTATATCTAATCGAGCGCGCGGTTTGCTTTAACAGTTTAGTATTACCATCACGGTTAGATAAAGGCACAAGTATGTAACGCCGCTAATAAAGAATTCGCATCGGATTCAGTATGTGGCAGGATTTTCCTATTGCTAAATTAATTGTGTAACGCGCGCGCAATGAGAACTGCGCGTGTCGCAGGTATACGATATCAAATTACACGGCGCTGCTTACATGCAAAAATTCATTATAAATTTCTGGTAAATATTGCAATCCTCTCTCTCTCTCTCTTTTTCACTTTCAAGTGCTAATGAGAAGGATTCCTGTTTATGTTCATTCGTTAAACGCTCGTTTTATCTCGGTAGCCCGATGATTGATTATTAATATTAATGATTATGCATGCGTGTTTGCGAAAACGTCAAGTGTGATTAGTGTCTTAAAGTTTGTGTAAATGATGATACTGGCTTGAAACTCTGTAAACCCGTCTTGTTAACACGCTCGGCGCCGCGTGTAAATCGGCGCTCTTAGTCAAACTTGCACAATGTAGGTGTGTTATAAACTATGATTAAAAAAATATATATACTAATCATGCGCAAATAAGCGTTGAGAATGAGTTGAACAAAAAAAATTTATGTTTCCGCCAATATTATGTCTATCCCTACGGGCATGAGGATATTTTTTTCTTTTTTTCATATTTATGAAACAAGACTTTGGAATCCTGGATTTTTAAAAATATTGTAGAGCAATTGTAAAATACATCAAGCACTCAGATGTGTTATTATTCATTCACGCTTGGGGGTATCATTAACACCTCAACGACGAAGCTGTCAGTTTCACAATAACTCGAAGCGTATATCATCCGTACTATTTTATTAATAATAGCATTTATTCGAATTCCAGTAATTAATTTGTCACATGTGATATTCAATTTGAAGTATGCAAATTTTATTCTCCCATGCTTCAGTCACAATTAATTTTCCCTCCGTGATTAAGATTGCGTATATTTCTTTACTAGAAAACTATATTTTTTCACACACCCATTAAGATTTTTTACAACCATAAACCTACATTTAACCATTTTTTTTTCTCAACCAGACAATAAATAATTCATCGCCGTCTCTCGGCAGCAAAATACTGCCAGTACTGTACACAATTATCCAATAAAATAATCCAGAAAACCGTTCATTAGCGTAATCGCCATTCGTCAATTATTGCGGACAAATAGTATACCTACACAGCGGCTCTTATAAGCGTCGTCGCAGCGCTCGGTCGCGCTTTAATGGTACGTTTATTGTGTTTTGCCTGTGTGTAAAATCGCGGTCCCGTAACGGTCTCTCGTCGCGAGCGGCACTATTGCACGCTATGTATACAATCACTTATCTGAAATGTACTTTATCGACGACAATGTGCGCTCGGTAAAGCGTGGCGTTCTCTCAGCTACGCGATCTCGAGCCAATCAGCGAATATATATAAAGCGGGGCTTTACGAGCTGGGAGGAGGTGAGTAAACTCGCGAAAGTGAGGAGCTTAAGCGCGCGCGCTCGTGCAATTACGTGTTTAGCGCGGGAGAAGAAGTATAGTAGTAGCGGCATCGTCCGGAACTTTCGAGGTATTTGTTCTCTCGCGCGCATTGTTTTGCGATGATTAGGTAAATGCACCGCGCGAGCACGATTGATAAAGTTTTTGCGCGCTTAAAGTCAGCCGATGAGTGCGCTGAGTTACGATAAGGTTTCTGGTTTCTCAATGAAAACAGTTCTTCGAACCGAGGCGTGTAGCAAAAAAAACAATGGATATTCCTTGATTGTATCACGTTTCAGATGCTTTGCGCGGGTATAATTTATTCAAGGATTATTGTCGGTAATATAGGATACTTTGAATATTATTCTTTTTTTTATTTTCTTTTAATGTAAAATTAGCTGAAAAGCATTGAATTAACGCATGAAGCTGAACGTATGATTAATCCAAATTTTTTGTCGCATTTGAATTTCAATTAATTGCCGACATGGTTTCAGAGAAATTTTTTTCTGCTCATAAAATGTAAAATCTGTCCTTATAAATGGTATTCAGTGATATAATATTGTGTTATGTTGCTCTTATGTTTGCACCAGCTGTATTTTCAGTATCACTATCGCGCAAAAACTGCTGCTTTTACGCACTTATCGGTCTAATTAAAACTTTTTTTTACACAACCAAGGGAGAGTCATAACTTATCGGAATGTTAAAAATAACGAAATATTAATAATCATAACCGCATAGTAGTAGAGAAATTTATAATTCGCAAATACTGATAATTTCTTATTACGGGCGATAAGTTTTTATTCTTGTCGAACAAAAAATTCCGATACCGCATTTTCTCAGAAAGCAATCAATAGATATAATATATAAAAGCCTCAAAAGTGCAGTAAGATTTGCATGAGAAAACAAACCGATGAATGAACAAAACAGATCTTAAAAAATAATCCAAGTACGTCATATAATGATATCGTGGCGATAGAACTTTTTTATGCTTCAGGCGAAATGTATATAAAAGTTATCGCGAATCGAATTTTCGTACAATAATTTTTTATCACTCTCTTCTTTTATTTCCTTTTTCTATCCCCGACTTTTATTCAACCCCGATACGAGCCACATGTACACGAAAGTAATAACCATTAAACTTAATCAACGCGCGTATATTCATGAGCCGAAGCAAATGTTAATGTCCGCCTATTTTTATTGACCTGTGTGTAAATGGAGCACATACCGTGTAACAAAAACGTACGAGAAACAGCGCGAAAAAAGCCGTATACATCCCACCATCGGCTCTGAAATTCTCAAGCGAACCAAGCCTCTCACCTTATAAACCACTCCACGTCCTCTCCATTCACTACTCCACCGACTCATTCACAGCTCAGCACACCCCACAAAAAGTCCCCGACAAAGCGCTCTATCTCCAGAAGAAAAAACCATCGCAAGAAATCCCCTACACCCGGCACGTATCGCGCCGGGGTCAGATCGTCTTCCCCCAGTGCGTCAACCTCGCGCGAGCGGAGAGGACAATGCGCGCTTTTAAAAGCGCTCTCTTATGCCACCTACTTGTCTGCGCGCGAGTTACGTAAGCTGTATATCGCTGCAGTGCGCTGTGCGCCCGGCAAAGATACTTTCACGTCGCGGATTTTTCGTGTATAGGTATATACGCGTGTGGCATTGTGTCTCGCGCGGCGCGGGATGTGGTGCAAAGCCGCCACGCGCGTGTACAACCGCGTGTTACACCATCGGTGGCTGCAGCGCGCGCGTCGCGTTTATGGAGCGCGGACCGTTTACGAGCCGAGAGATTCGCGGCTTTTTTGTAGGTGTGGAGCTAACGCGTGGGTAGTGATGATGATGGGAGAGGATATGACTTAATTTTATTGGAGGGCACCGGGGAGTGAGTGGTTTTGTCGCTGCTGCTGCGGGTTGATTGATTTTATGGGGAGTTTTTGTATCTTGATTAGATGGCATTAATACTTTTAATTATCTATATTTTTTTT